>APFE031251636.1:11352-132528 GCA_000404065.3 Pinus taeda
CTAAATTTGATGTGAGAGGATTTATGAAGCAGTTAGATTCTCCTAGCTATAAAACAGGTATCCATACGAATTGTTTTTTAGTGTGAGAGTTTGTGAAGATTTGATTAATTATGTAATCTCCTGTTTGATTAATAAAGAATTGTCGATGCCTATGTTTGGTGGACGTAACCCAGATTGGTTGGGTGAACCACGTTAAACCTCTGTGTTTCCTGTGCATGTTTTTAATAGCTGTGTATATGCTTTTATGTTTGTTGTGCATCTGATCTCCAACAAGTGGTATCAGAGCGGATGTTGGAGTGCTGGTGCATTGTATTGGAGCGCGTGCTGGAGGTGGAGCGCAAAGGCGTGGAGTTGCTGGTGCTGAGCAAATTCTCTGCGTGTGTGGTGCATTATAGAATTGTTGCTGGCAACGTGCGTGGATTATAGACTTGCTGTTGCGTGGAGGTCGATTTTGTCCATCAGCGTGGAGGCAGCATGCGTAGAGTTGCTAGGCGCAGATTGATTGCTGGTGAATGCGTATTGTTGGTGGATGTTTGTGCGTATTGCTGTTGAAAACCTGCGTGGTGTATGTTGTCCAACCTGCGTGGAGACCATATAGACTGTTGTCTAACCTGCGTGGAGCGCTGGTAATGTTTTCAATCATCGATGTTGCGTGGATTATTGGTGGTGCGTATAATCATCGTTGTTGCGAGGATTATTGGTGGTGCGTATAATCATTGTTGTTGCGTGGTTTATTGTTGGTGCATGTTTAATGAATGGTGCGTATTGCTGGTGCATGTTTAATGAACTATTTCACAAAGTTCCATTGAATTTTATATGGTTGACATCATTTTGATGGTGCGCAAATCGTTTTTTTTTTATTCCAACGTAAGGTGGTTTTTCACATAGGCTCCATCTAAGTTAACAAGAAAAAGACAAATTCAACGCTCATTTGAAAGTTGAAGAGGTTTTTTAAATCAGTTGGAATATGGACGTGATATTTGTGCCAATGGACCCCATTTGTGAGATTTGAAAATGCCTTATTGAGGAAACCACAAACGATAAATAAGACCAATCTATAATGCACAGCAAAGTGAATCGTGAGTGAATAATTGACTCAAGTCCAATGCACCGATTGGGAATTTAATACTCAGTTTTATGTATTGTAATTCACACAAAAAGTTTGTTTTTTTGAAAGCAAAGGCTATAAGGCATAGGCAGTTTTTTAATTGCTGGTATTTAATAGTTAGTTTTTGGAGATTATTGTTGTTTTTTGGTTGATACAAGATGGCGAAAACTTAGAGTGCCCGGTTTGAAATTGAGAAGTTTAATGGAAAAAATAACTTCGAGATCTGGAAAGTCAAGACGTATGATTTGCTTGTCCAACATGGTGTGGCAAAGGCATTGTTGGGCAAATCTAAACAGCCTTACAACATCACAGATAATGAGTAGGCCGAGATGGATGAAAGAGCGATAAGTGCTATTCGATTGTGTCTAGCTGATGATGTCCTGTTTAATATCGTGTCGGAGACAACAGCTGCTGATTTGTGGACGAAACTGGAGAAACTGTACATGACCAAATCCTTAACCAATAGGATTCTCCTGAAGCGACAGTTGTACAGTTTGCGAATGAAGGAAGGTACATCGATTGTTGATCATTTGAATGCTTTTAATACTCTTTTGGTGCAATTACAAAGTATAGAAGTAAAAATTCAATCCAAGGATAAAGCTATTATTTTATTGTGCTCGTTGCCTCAATCGTGGGATCATTTTGTTACTTCTATAAGTCTTAGTTCATCAGAAACCATTGAGTTTGATGATGTAGTTGCATCTTTATTATCAGAAGAAACAAGGAGAAGGTCGCATTCAGAAACCTCTACATCAGAAGCTATGATGGTTAGAGGTCGTTCGAAAGAAAGACGCTCCAGTAGGCCAAGCGACTCACGTTCAAAGTCGAAAGGGAAGAAGAGTAAGGTAAAGTGTTGGTTTTGTGGCAAATCGGGGCATTTGAAGAAGGACAGCTAGAAGCGACATCAACAAACTTCTAAAGTAGATGAAGAAGGAGGAAAATACGACAGATACAGGTTCGGCATCTCGTTCAGGTATGAGTGATGAAGTATTATCAGTTAATGTGTCAAATCATGATCAACATTGGTTGTTAGATTCCGATGCATCAAACCACATGTGTATTCATAAAGAATGGTTTAAGACATATAAATCAATTAATGATGGAGTTGTGTACATGGGTAATGATGTAACATGTAATATTTTTGGGATTGGAAGCATACAACTACAAATGTTTGATGGGACAACTAGAATATTAACTGATGTGAGGCATGTACCAGATTTAAGGAAAAATTTGATTTCATTAGGAGCACTTGATTCAAATGGATATAAAACTGTAATTCAAGGTGGAGTAATGAAAATTTACAAAGGCATCTTACTAGTTATGAAAGCTAAGAAAGTAGGAAATCTGTTTCAGTTAGAAGGAGGTACAGGGTCAACTTTTGTGTCTACTGTGTCTGAACATGACAGTAGTTCCATTCACTTATGGCATCAAAGATTGGGGCATATGAGTGAAAGAGTATTAAAAATTTTGGCTGATCGCAAGTTACTTCCAAATCTAAAGCCTGGAAAATTAGATTTATGTAAGCATCGTCTGTTTGGAAAACAAAGTAAACAAAACTTTAAAACAGGCAAACATACTAGTAAAGGCATACTTGATTATATCCATTTAGATGTTTGGGGACCAGCCCCTACAGCTTCATATGGTGGTTCGTCTTATTTTGTATCATTCATTGATGAATTTTCTAGGAAGGTTTGGGTCTACATGTTGAAAAGAAAGTTTGATGTTTTTTCAGTTTTCAAGCAGTTTAGAGCATTGGTAGAAAACAACATTGGTAGATCAATAAAATGTTTAAGAACTAACAATGGTGGTGAGTTTACTTCCAAGGAGTTTGACAGCTATTGCAAGGATGCAGGGATCGAGAGACATAAGACCACAGTTTATACTCCTCAGCAAAATGGAGTTGTTGAACGCATGAACAGGACTCTTCTAGAGAGAGCAAGGAGTATGCTGAGTAACGCCGGGTTGCAGAAGGAGTTGTGGATGGAAGCGGTGGCAACAACTTGTTATGTGATAAACCGATCTCCATCGACGACCATAGACTGCAAGATTCCGCAAGAAGTATGGAAAGGACACCCTTGTGACTATTCTAAACTCAGAGTGTTTGGTTGTGATGCATATGCTCTAGTGCCTAAACATCAGCGAACTAAATTAGATCCAAAGTCTAAAAGGTATATCTTTGTTGGGTATGGTGTTGGAACAAAGGGATATAGATTGTGGGATCCTACTACCCGCAAAATCATCATCAACAGAGATGTAAAGTTTAATGAATCCTCTCTTGTACAGTTAGATGTAGATAGTCGATTGAAACAGAATGATGTATCTGACTTTCAGCACATTCAGTTTGATAGCATTTCTAACAATAGTCATGATGACCATAGTTCAAATACTAGTCATGAACAGGTTTCAGAACCAGAACATGAACAGGGTTCAGGTTTAGATCATGAACAGGTCTTAGATATGGATCGGCAAGAAGATCCTACAGATGGTAGTCAGCCAATCGAGAAAGCGCCAGAAACATCCTTAAGGAGGTCGACAAGAATCAAACAGCCACCGAGAAGGTATGATGATTATGTCACTTCTGTTGCATTTACTCCTAATGACAATGAACCTCTGTGCTATCAGGAAGCAATAGAAGGTTCGAAAAGTGACAAGTGGAAAGCAGCCATGAAGGACGAAATGATGGCCTTGAATAAGAACGACACATGGGATCTGGTGGAGCTTCCGAAAGGCAGGAAAACTGTGGGGTGTAAATGGGTCTTCAAGCTGAAATGAGGTGTGAATGATACGGAAGACAGGTACAAAGCGCGACTGGTTGCAAAAGGGTTTTCTCAGAAAGCTGGTATTGACTTTCATGAGATTTTTTCGCCAGTGGTTAAAATTGTTTCAATTAGAATTGTGTTAGCATTAGTGGCTTTGTTTGATTTGGAGTTGCAGCAGTTAGATGTTAAGACTGCATTTCTACATGGTGATTTAGATGAGGAAATATATATGGAACAACCGAAAGGGTTTGTTCAGCATCCCAATGAGAAATTTGTCTGCAAGCTCAAGAAGTCATTATATGGCCTGAAGCAGTCGCCTCGGCAGTGGTATAAGAAGTTTGATTCTTTCATGTTGAGTCAGAAATATGTTAGAAGCGAATATGATCATTGTGTTTATTTCAAACAGTTGAATAATGGCATATTCATTATCTTGGTATTGTATGTTGATGATATGCTTTTAGCAAGAAAAAGCATAGAAGAAATCAACAGGTTGAAGGCTCAGATGGCAAGGACATTTGATATGAAAGATCGAGGAGCAGCAAGACAGATTTTGGGCATGGAGATTTTCAGAGACAGGAGCAATGGTAAGCTATGGCTATCACAACAAAAGTATATTGAGAAAATACTTTTGAGGTTTGGTATGGATAATGTGAAGCCTGTTTCAGTCCCTTTAGCTTCCCATTTTAAGCTTTCTTTGAGTTTATGTCCTAATACAGATGAAGAAAAGGATTATGTGTCTCGAATTCCATATGCCAATGTAGTAGGGTGTTTAATGTATGCGATGGTTTGTACTCGACCAGATATTTCACATGCAATTGGGGTTGTTAGCAGGTACATATCAAATCCAGGTAAAGAACATTGGTCAGCAATGAAATGGGTGCTTCGGTACTTGAGAGGCACAAGTAGTTATTGTATTACTTACAATACGAGTAGTGAATTTTGCGGATATGTTGATTCCAATTTTGCAGGTGATTTGGATAAGAGAAGGTCAACTTCAGGGTACGTCTTTACTCTTACAAGTGGAGCTATCAGCTGGATGTCAAAGCTACAAAACATTGTTGCTTTATCCACTACTGAAGCAGAATACATTGCTACTTCTCATGCTCGCAAAGAAGCGATTTGGTTGAAAGGTTTGTTTGGTGAATTTTGTAGGTTGCAGGACAGCATCAAGTTATTTTGTGACAGTCAAAGTGCAATACATTTGGCTAAGAATCCGGCCTATCATAGTAAATCAAAGCATATACCGATCAAGTACCATTTTGTAAGACAGGTTATCACTGAGAGGGGAGTCTCTCTTGAAAAGGTGCATACAAAGGAGAATTGTGCAGACATGTTCACGAAACCAGTTTTGTTAGAGAAGCTACACTGGTATTTGGCTTCTCTTGGCTTGCAGAAAAGATAAAATAATAATAACAGGGCATCAGGCTAATTGTTGTCAAGGTGGAGATTGTTGAGATTTTCTATTTGGAGTAAGTTAGGAAAAATCTCAGTTGATGACAACAATAGGAATCAATTCCTATATTAGCTCCAGGTTGTTGGGAGATGATTAATGCCTCCTATATTTGATGTGAGTGAGTTAATGAGGTTGTTAGATTCTCTTTGTTATATAACAGGCAACCATTCGGATGTTTGCTATGAGGGTGAGAGTTTTGTGAGGTTTTATTTATGTAATCTCCTGTTTGATTAATAAGATTGCTAATGCCTATGTTGTCTGGACGTAGCCCAGATTGGTTGGGTGAACCACGTTAATTCTTGTGTCTTGATGTGCTTGATTTATCTGCTGTGTTTATTGATTTAATTAAGCTGTGCATCTGATCTCCAACAATCATATATTTTATAAATTAATAATAATTAAATATTTGAATTAGTAACATTTTATAGTTTAAAAAACATATAATTTTTTAAATAAATGGATGATTATTATATTAACGGATACAAGTGCAATAGTCCATAGCGAAGAACTCACAAATTAGTGAGTATTGGAAGCTCAGTTAAAACGTGTTAGCAAGGTAGTAAGTATTGACAGATCAGTTAAAGCGTGTCAGCAAGCGTAGTGAAGAGAGCAGGCAATCATATATTCTAGTAAGGAAATAGAGATCATCCCCAAAAAAAAGAAAAGTCAAAAAGTTGTGATTATGAAATATAAAAAGAAATATCTATATATATATATATATAATATATATATATATATATATATATATATATATGATTTTATCATATATTGTTAATTTTATTTTAAAAATTAATTTATAATATAAGTATTATAATAGTATAAAGTAATTAATAAATAAAATAAGTTGTTTGGCTTAAATAATTAGATTATAATTTTTAGGGAGATTACAATTTCTTGTAATTAAAAATGCATGAATGGATTAATTTTAGAGACAATTAATGAGCATCTCACATCCTCACAACATTCTTTCTAATTCTACCCAATTGGGAAAAATTGAGTAGTAAACATGTTTAAAAAAATCTCATTCTTTTGTTAATTAAATTACTTAATTATTAATTATTATTATTTTAACAATTATTATATTTAAAATTATTCACATGTATTAAACATAATATTAATAAACAGTAAATTAATTATAAGAGATAACAGTGCATAATCTCTTGGAAACACTAGTGGTTTATCAACTATAACAACTCTAAATGAGCTCTTTCCACTTCCACTCAAATGATCATGAGACCTTTTAGAACTTTAGAATGCAGCATAGCGAGACGCCTTTGAGGATACTTGCTTTTATTAAGAGATTGGATTTCAATTTGGCAACAACGAGACATGACAAGTCTTGCAAAGGAGGCAGTGTGTAAGGACCTGCAGTCCTAAATGCGTTCCGCTAGAAGTGCGACCGCGACCAAATGGAGAGCATGCACGGTTGGAGGTTGAACGAACAACCAGTTTGAACAAAGTGCGAACTCAAACTACATATGTGATGGAATTGTGTTATAATGCGCATAGGAGGAGGGCGAGCCGGTTATATATGCATGGAGGCATGGTTTAAGACTTATGGAAGCCAACCCATACTTGAAGATAAGCTGACATGGTATTGTGATGGACTAGGGGTGCGTAAGGCGTGGAGGATGAGTCGGCCGAGTGGGCTAACTCGCCCTGCCACCCATATAAACAAAGTATGGGTAGAGCTCATTTGGACAATCGAACAACCATAACTCATCGCTCAAACAACAACTTCGCTCATGTGAAGGAGAGTGCGCAAATACAAGGTGTGGATGTCGCAAAGAAGGAAGGAACAGTCTGGAGATGCGCCCGTTCTTGGGTAAGGCTGCACGAAAGTAAAACGCTTATCTTGGTTTTGGGTGAAGGGCATGGGCAGGGTTTCCCGCCGGTTGGAGAAAGGCGTGCATGGTGTGTGTGGTGCTCGGGTGATGTGTAGGAGCGCCTGACCGTGAAACGTTGGTGAGCGCCTGGTTTGTACGACGACTTGGAACGGGTTCTTGGGTGACTCAGGTGAGCGCCTGCCCGTCGTCCAAGTGTGCACAATGTGATTTTTGGTGAAGTGTTGAGATTGTGAACGGAGGTGGGTCTCATGTAGAGGAAACTGTGTTTGGCGACTTGGAGGCACGCCCAAGTTGGGCAAACAACATGATCATGTGACAAGGTGAAAGAAGGGTTGGTGAGTCGTGCGACGACGGTGCGGAGGTGCCAACGAGCTAGGCAATTGAGTTTTGCCGAAGATTGTAAAATTAGCTAGGTATGAAACTTGGGGTTTCCAAGTATACTTGTAAAGCTTGTAACTTGTAAAATATTGTATAATATGTTGTTGGGCAGATTCATTGTTTAGGGAGTTGCCCCTCCCTTTATACTGTGCAATTGTGTTCTTCATGTATAATTGCTGATGTTAATGAATGTGTATGGGTGTTCATTGGTATAAAGGCACATTAATAATACTTGGTTGAGAAACACAAACTAAGTAGGATAAGTGGTTAGGCATAGTCCACGAACATAAGTATTAGTGAAAAGAAAGTGTGCGGTGGTGCCGCACGTCGCCTAGCATGGTTGAAAGACTACCGTAGGCTTGGGGGTGTGACAGTTGGTATCAAAGCTCGGTTGGAGTTGGTTGAAGTTGATTCAGGGTTGAAGAAGCTTGGAAATTGAAGGCAGTGAAGTAGATACTTGCAGGTGAAGGAAGATGTTTCACACAAGTGGAACAAGGACTGGTTCAGGTTGCAGGCATCTTGGTGAAGCTGTTGGATGGTCGAAACTAGATTGCAAAGAAGAAGGAAGCTGTTAGCAATGGCAGTTGAATCTCAGGCTGGGTCTAGTCATGGTGTGAAGGACACTACTATTGGGTTCATTAAAAAAGTGTTAGAGAAGATGGAGGACATGGAAGCCTTCTGGACTAAGAAGATGGAATTGATCGAGAGAGATCAAGAGGCCAATTTGAAGATGAAGGAAGAGCTCGAGGAACTACGGACTCAACACGAGTACATTGATCTTATGTGTACACAACTTGAAGTAAGGGTCAGGGAGGTTGAAGAGATAAGAGATCGAGGTCTTGTAGGGATCGTGGACTTGCAGAAATCTCTTGACGAAGCCAGAGATGAGATCGTGGTTTTGAAGAAGGTCGTGAGGCATAACTCAGGTGGAGGAGTGCCTCCTGTGAAAGTCAAGGAACTAGAATCTTATGATGGTAAAAGGAGTGTAAAGACTCTTGGAAAATTTCTATGGGACATGGAGGAATACTTGGAACAATTAGGTCTATCTGATGATGAGATGAAGGTCAAGGTAGCTGTTCAGTTCTTGACAAATGATGCTAAGATGTGGTGGCGAAGATGGATGGATCAGATTGCTAATGGCAGTGCTGGTGACATTACTTCGTGGGATGAGATGAAGAAAGCTTTGCAGACCCATTTCAGTCCTCAAGATGAAACGTGGGAAGCAATGATGAAGATAAAGTTCATAAAGCAGACAAGGAACCTTCAGACATATCAGCGGGAGTTTGCAAGTGTAGTTCTGGAACTTCCTGACATGGCGGAGAGGGACAAGGTGTTCAATTTCATTATTGGATTGAAGCCTTGGGCACACAATGAAGTGAAGAGGCAGAGGATTAGAACACTTGAAGATGTTTTTGTTGCTGTGGGCAGGTTGGTGGAGGATTATGATGAGACTTCTGATGATAGGAAGAAGAAGTTTGACAAGCCAAAAGATAAGAAGAAAGAGGATGCTTCGAAATCGGATGATAAGTCGAACACGAAGAAAGCCTTGAAGTGTTGGATATGTGCTGAATCACATACGGTGAAGAATTGCCCTTCTAGATTGAAAGTGGCTGCGATTGCACAATCTAATGTGAAGAATGAAGAAGCTTCTATGGGGATGATGCAAATACTTGGTGATGGTGCTGCTACAGAGGTGATCTCTCAGAGAGATCCTGAGAGGAACAAGTTGGAGTATGTTCAGATGAAGGTTGGAGATGCTGATATACTCACTATGGTGGATAGTGGGGCCTCTCACAACTTCATGGGAGAAGATACTACGAGAAGAATTGGGCTGAAATTTGTACCCGTGAAGGCACAGATGAAGACAGTCAATTCTCCTCCTTAGTGTGTTCTTGGTGTAGCTGAAAAGGTGGACACAACACTTGGTGAGTGGATAGGGAAGGTCGACTTCACTATAGTGCGAATAGACGACTATGAGGCTGTGTTGGGAATGGAATTCTTGAAACAATTCGATGCTATGATTGTTCCACATTTGAAGAGGCTGTACATTTACGATGGAAGGGAAGATGTACCCATTGGTGTGCCTACCATTGGAGTGACAAAGCCTGATTGTAAGTTGGCAGTGATGCAAATGGAGGATGAGAAGTGAATGGAAGACATGAGTAAGCGGTTGTCTATGGTTGAGACAAAGCTTACCGAGCAGTCATTGGTCATTAGTGTAGTGCCCGCTCTAGTTGACTGACTGTGATTTGACGCAAACATTTATTTAGCCTTAAGGCCCACACTTTATTCTTTGAGGACCTCAGGTTGAGGATCCGGACTCATGACTCTATTATCAGCATTTGAGATATTCATGGTTATGAGGTTTTACTTTCCATTGATATTATGATAGCATGAATGATTGTATATCTTATCTGACAGTATTATGATGATTGCACCATTTAAATAGTTAAGTAGATGAAACTATGATGAGGGTAGTAAAGAATATGTATGCGCCCTACTAATAGTATAATGATGATAAATTGGATAGATAGGTACATTTCCATGATGTTATGATGTTGATGGCTTAAGGAATATGTATGTTTCCATTTATGATCAATGATGATAGCCATGAGGGATGTGTACTCTCTGCTACCTACTTCAGTTAGTTCATGCTTATGATGGATAATGATGTGAAGGACCAAGAATCATTAATGATGCTATTATGATAATGACTAACAGTGAGAAAACTTGTGGCTAATGATTTTGAGTATGGCAGGAAACTAGCAGAGGCGCTCGCCTATGACAGGTCGATGACACCTGGTTTGATGAGATTCATATTGTTTTAAAAGTCTAAATCGATCTTGAAATCTGCCATATATGTTTAACTATATGTCGATGATATGTTAATGGTTGCAGGCATAGATTTGTTGCTTGACCGAATGACTCACATATGGGTGATGGGGTTGTACAGGTGTATGGAACTACATGGGAGGGGTGGGACAGAGTTCCTGATCTCACCCACTAGCACTCCCGCCGTGACTTGGGTTGGAAGAGTTGAAACACCGTCGCCTTGAAGATCACGATGCCATGAGGGCAGGTCCCAAAGTCGGGTCGCTCATGAGGAAACTACTGGGGGGCGCGCATCAAGGCGGATTCCTTGATCCCCGGCACCATTAGTCTCACTATAGCAGGCAACATGAGAGACAATCGAGGTCTATGATGTTGCACGCTATTTTCCCCTCGTAGTCACTAGGTGCTTGAAGGGCAAGTGGTGTGGCACCCTTGGAATTTCAGGGAAATTCTTGAAGGGCACGACCAACTTGGCACCCTTGGCATCACAATTAAACTATTAGATGTGGCACCCTTGGAACTTCTAGGGAAGTTCCTGAAGGGCACAACCAAACTTGGCACCCTTGGAATCATTAAAATAAATAAATAAATAAATAATAATAAATAAAAATAAGTAAGGAAGGAAAGCTAGGTAAAGTTACTCCAAGGGAAAGGTGATGATTATAAACCAAGGAAATTAAATCAAAAATAAAACTTGGAATAAGGAGGATCATAGAAAAAAAATAAATAGGTAGAGTACCTTAAAAATTCTACCCTCCCCATGTTGGAAATTGCTAGGTAAATAAGATGGTTTAGAAAAAAAGGGGAAGACAATCTTATTGTAAGGATAAAGATTAATCCTAAACCAGGTAAACTTAATTAATAAAAGAGGAAGGTGAGTTAAAATAAGAAAAATAAATTAAATTTAGAGAAATATAGGGAAGCTCCATGTTGGCATTCAACCAGCATAAGGAATATCCCTCTAGAGATAACTGGAGTTAATTTAGAAGTAAGATTGGGAATAAAATCTCAACTCCTTAATTGAACTCAAGTAATAAACTCAAATTAAGGAATAAAAGGGGGAATAAAGAGAGCATCTGAGTAGAAAATAGGAATTCTTGTGAGATGTGGGAAATAGTAGTTTTATTAAAAATTAAGTAAATAATTTGGGTGAACCCCTTGATGACGAGAATGACACATGGGTAGGTTGAATTAATCAAAGCTATTTAAAAAGAAAAAAAAAGATTAATAATTATGCATGACATGCCGATGTGTTCATCTATGAAGAAATCTATAAAAGAAAGGGCAGGGCCATGGTACAGGGACTTTGGGAGCCTTATTGGTTGGACTGGATGAATTTTTTGAAAGCAAGCTGACTACGAAGCCGATATAAGTGAGTTTGGTGAAGGCAGAGGGTTTTTTAGAGAGGGGACTCTTGGCTGACGGTTGCTCTCCTTGCTAGCTAACTCTTTCTCCATTGTACAAACCCCATTGCAGCCGGGGTCGCGGGGAAGAATAGTTACCCAAGAGTGAGTTGGGAGGTTAACCGGTGGGTCATCGCATTCGGATCAAGTACATCGCCATTCATTCGCGGAGGTGACCGACAACAAGGGAATACTAGCAACAACAAAGCAAACAGAGTCTCGTCTTCTGGTGAACGGTACATATGCGTTGCAATACTATTTTGGTCTTAGTTAAATGTATGTAATGTTATGATATGTTTCCTGAAATGATTCCCAATGTGTTTCTCTTCTAGTTGTATTTTGTTGTTAACGAAAAAAAAAAATATTTGTATATAGTCTGGATGTGGTCATTACACTTGAGTATACGATTGGTTCTTACAAGGTGGACCCCCTTACATAACATGTAAGGGGATTTCACTTTTTGGGGTGGGTTGGAAGATTTTTCTACATTAGTTGCATCTATAACAATGGTTGTTTGGTTTCCCCCTTGCTTATTTTGCTTCTTCTTCTTCTTCACCTTCTTCTTCTTCTCAACTTCCTAGTTACTAGAATCTAGACTTTAACCAGGTGAAGAGGAAGAATAAGGTGAAGAAATAGGCGAAGAAGGCGAGGGGTGAACTTTAGGATCAACATAAGGTTGATTTTGTTTAGGTGGAGGAGAAATTGGTTGAAAATCAATTTGGACACTCAGAATCATTGAGGCCGAAAACAGCCAAACTAGAAAACCAATGGTAAATGCAGGAAGGGACAACGTTGCCATATAGGGAGCACCAACATTTCCAAAAGAAGGAAAAGCACTAGGATTCCTATGAAGGGGTTTCCTTGGTTGGTAGACTCGGGAAAATTTTCCATTGGTATCAACCTAAGATCTACTAAGGAGTATTTCCATGGGAATGATGTTTTTTCACTGTCAATTAATTGATTTTATAAATTAACAAAGCAAAATAAAAAAAGGGCTAAGCTAGGCAAGAGGGTTTACCAAGGATCTGTGAACCACTATATACACCTTAGCCAAAACCAAGGACTTAACGTACAGTGGTTGATCTCCCCGAATGCTATGTTTGGTATATCACATCTACAAGGCGAATGCCTTGGTTACTTGTGGCTAAAGGATAATAACCTAGCGGGGTCTCCGAATATATATGTGATGATACGAGGAGCACAAGTCCGTGTTACCACTATCTAATGCATAATCGTTCGATGAGAGCGTTCCCATATACTTGCCATATGTGAAGCTCCTTATATATACCCGAGAGTACTAGAGAACGATCCTATATACTTCTGTACGTGGAACAAGATATCACCCTCGAGATACAATGTTGGCAGATAATGATAACTGTTAGTTTTATAGACGTCGGAACACATCTCTAGCCTAGACATCTAAACGTTTCCGTTAAGTTCCAAATGCTACTTAGGTTAATTGAGTAAATTTTAATGTTTTTCTTGAATTATCTTTCAAGTTTGGGCTCAAAATGATGTCGCCTGAATCACTAAGATGCAACTATATAAGAAAAGAAAAAAAATCATTTCAATGAAAGCTAGACTATTCAAGGGAAGAAATTTCAATCAATAATGCATCAAACAACATGCCCTCCACTAGCTTTCGCTTTCAATTTGAAAATGAAATACCTAAAATAAAAATCGATTTCCACTTTTCACTATCATAAATGTAACTTATTGAAAGCAAAAATGATGTTAGATCGAAGACTTTTGTGATCCATAATGTAGAGAATATTCTTTCCGATTAATCACATTGAAAGGATTGGGTCAACTATTCTCAGCAAAAATTATGTTTACTTTACTAAGATGCACTTATGTAAATGGTGTTTTTCTTTAATTTTTGAATGCTCTAACGCAAGTAAAGTACCAACTAAATCAAAATGAAGATTTTATTCAAATGCTCTACTGCAACTAATGCATCAACCAAAGCACCGCCAAATTCAATTCAAAAGCACCTAAATGAAAATATTTTCAATTTTCCTTTTGAACAAATGCATGATGCACTATTTTTAGCTGTAAATCAAGCAATGTAATCTATGCTTAACAGACAACAAAGACGGTTCCCAAATGCAATATAACCTAATGCAATCAAAAAGCAATTTTGTAAAAGAGAAGCCAAAACCAATGCAAATCAATGTTTTGAACTTCTTCTTCTAAAAACAAGATCTAGTGAACCAGAAAATCAAGATCTCAGTGACACCAACAAGCAACAAGTGATGACCAATTGAATAGAAACCTTAGAACTCAATTAGATTTCACTCCAAAGCCAAGGAGACAAATTTTGCAAATCAATTAAGGCAACTAGACAAAACAATGACAAATCCAGACACAGAGGGCAGGAAAAGACCTCAGAGGCTAGGACACATTGGAATCTATGACATAAACCTGAAAAATTCTCACCTTCAAGGACCAACGCTACTTTATATAGCAAAACCCATGTTGAAAGGGTCATCAACGCTACTTTTTATACCATAACTCGTGTTGGCATCTCTAATTTTCATAGAAAAAGCGTGTTGGTCTTTAGCATAGGTAAACAATGAAAGATAGGGTTTTCAATGCCACTGTACAGGGAAAACAAACACTGTCAGCGCATATGTCAATGATAAAACTCACGCTGGGTAAGAAAGATGGGAAAAAATAAAATTATTTTCAACAAACAGTCTAGACCTAACACACTAAAGCAATGATAATTCAAGGTGTAGACTATACAAGCTCAAACTAACTGAGAAATAAATTTTCAGTCAAAGTGATCAAAAGACCAAATCAAGAAAAGAGATTAAAGAGGCTTTAAATTCCCTAGTGGAGTCACCATTTTGTTGTGAATATAAATCCCCTCTGCGGACAAAGGTGATCTTTCTAGCCTAATGAGTGGGTCTAGCAACAAACTGAACAAACTAATGCAGACTTTCCTAGCTTATGTTTAAAAATACAGAGAGAAGGAGAAACCTACCTTGCTCTGATGCTAATCACTTAATCCTTTAGTGATTGCTTCGATCTCATGGATTTCAGGCTCACTCCTTGTTTGTTCTTTACGTCTGAGTACCTGAAAGAGAAATCAAAAGATAATACAAAAGACAAGAGAATACATAGTACATATCAACCATAAGCTACTTGATAGATCAAGGAGTATCAAGCTAAATGCATACATATTTAGACATTTATGGAAAGTGAACATCATATGTATATATTAATGAATAAAAAGGGAAGCATACAACCATTGCCTTGATGGTGGAGACCTCCTTTTGGTGGATGTCCAAGTCCAAGCCAAGACTCTTCAAGCACTCCTTCTCCAAGTTAGATGGGCAACATTTGGGCATAATCTCAACATAGGAATGCAACCAATCAATGACCAACCATTTGGGGATGGAAGGGAGTTGATTTATAGGAAGGGAGAGGGAGTTAGGGATTCACAAAAAAGGGACAAAGGTCCACATCTCAAGGGGAAGGCCCATAATGATAAGATCAAGAGTCAAAATGGGAGAGCATGACCATATCTACAACAACCAATATTCAACTCACTGTTCTCGAAGTTTCTAGCATACGAAGCTTCTCCCCCATTTTGGGAAAACCTGCCAGAAGAGGTTCAACACAGGATTTCATATCAAAACCCACGCTAACAGTGCTAGGGTAAAGCAATGCAACCTTCCATTAGCACGAGCAAGCAGTGGATAAAAGAGCGATGGCCCTAAAGATTAGGGTTTTAGCTAACCTTCTTCAGAATGGACTCTGGGCATTTTTCCTTTGGTTTTTCAGGGATGTTTTTGTCTTTGTATCATGATGGATATACTTCACAGTTGTCAACATTTTGGCACTTCGGGATATGGAACAAGAAGTAATAGGAGGTGTTACAAAATACTGTGTAACAAATTGAAATAAATTTCTCTTCATGATTACAATTCAAAATATAACCCCAAGGCACATAACACTCAAATAAATGAATGACTCAAAGACGATAATTTTAATTCTACCAGTAATGAAGACAAAAAATCACCATCAAAACTTATTTCAAACATTTAACTTTTATTCCATTTATATGTCCATAGTTTGTCCACATTTACTCATGTATTCAACATTATGAAAGAAATTACGAGCACAGAAATTTTAGAAGTTGGCAGACTACCCAATCTTTTAAAGCTAGGAATTTCTACTACATTAATTGATCCTTTTTACTAGTAAATCTACTTTGAATGGATTGGACACAGTTTGCTTTTCAATGCAATCATAATCATTAATGTGAAAAAAATTAGTTTAAGGTGGAAGACAAACCTTGTCCGAAAATATTTAGTTGAGAGCATTCATATGTTCCTTCTAAAAAATAGCTATTGATTATAATTAATAATGGTCGAATTGACCTTTATGCAAGAGTTCACAAAAAAATGAATTTTGTGCCCATGTTATGCTACTAGGCAAAAACAAGCATGCATTCCCCTTGACATGTACTAAATAGCTATTAAATGGAAAAACATAATTCTCCAATGACAACATACATAAATAAATAGCCACAGAATCACTAGAACTACATCTACCCCTCGACAAAATGCAATTAACAAGAAAAATAGAACAATAAGAAAACCATCAATGGTTAATCAAACGACACAATTCTAAAGTAAAAGAGAGTGCATATTATTTTAATGACATATTCTATGAATCAGTAATCTAAAGCAATCACCATAGCGAAAACCCGAAACGTGGAATGTTATAAGGAAAAAATTGACCCAGATGGCATAAAATAAGGAACTCCATATGACCAACTAACCCCTAAATGAGGTGGAAATAAAGTACCAACGAAAATTTGTTTTAGGAAAATAAATTGATACAATATTTCAATCAACTGTTCTTAGTGATATAGCATTGCAACATACTAGAAGAACACACAAGCTACAACTTTCGTAAATACAAACTTTTATAATGTACATGATGCTACAAAACTTGACCTGCACGAAATTGCAAGAAAGGCTCAATAATATTCCAAGAACTGAAACCCTAATGGCTTCAAATTTGCAGACACCTTTCTCATCTTGCCAATGGAGAAACATTGACAGAAAATACTTCATATCACCAAGAAACCTCTCAATACGGAAAAACCCTAACATGAAAACATTGAAGAGACCTAAAATAATTTCAACTCAAAACATGTAGAGATTTTGCAGTCGCTAATCCTCAAATTCCAGCAAAAAATAGGTTCAAATTCTGCCAAAATAGAATTTCCATTGAGGAAACAGGAACCTATTGATACAAAACTTGATAGAGGCAGCTTCCGCTTTTTCGGAATTTGTTCTGCTATTAATGTCTCCATAGGTAATCCACTTACATCCAAGAGTAAAGTTGTAGATGTTCATTTTTTAATATATGTAAATTAAAAAATATTTTTTAATTAAAATAAATAAATAAATATAATAAATAACAAATAATTTTAAATGAAATAAAATATAAAGGGAACTACCAAGCGTGTCTTGCATGCATCCACTCTCCACAACTGTGTTTTGAACTACACGATGTCTTCTTAATTACATCTATATTCCTTCATTGTTTCCCAGACGTCTTAATTGCATGTACATGTTTCCATTATGACAATCTGCCACATCATGAACTAGAGCACATACAAAAAATACCAAGATGTAGAGAGAAAACACTAATTTGTTGTTCTAAACACAAGGAACATCGAGAGGAAGCAAGACTGGATTTGGAAGAGAGATGTGGAAATCTCGTAGAACATTCAAGGAGGCACTTATTACGTAGAAACACAAATTACTAGGCACGACACTGAAATGGGAAGTATACAATGTGGGTTGGGTTGTGGTTTTTCTGATGCAACAATTTGTGCTGCAAATGTGAAGGAATGATCAACATCAATGACCAAGCTCTGGGTAGCTATAATATTGGGTCTAGTATTTGTGAGCATTGACGTGACACAATTAAGGATTCTTTATGCTCTAGAGGAAACTATTGTTAGTATTCCATATTCTCCCTTACCGGGTCAGTTCTATGCATACACTTCTTGGGGGTTAACTCAGATATCATAAAACCCTTCAGGGATATCGATCGTTATTGCTTCCTTATCTTTGGTAGTCTGAGGTAGTCAAAGCAAAAAATGACAGTTCATGAGGCAGTTGGTTAGAGCAGTTAACTCAATTAAAGGACATCTGATAGATCCTTCTCGCCATTAGAACTAAACCAATCCGTCTAAGCTCTATGATATGGTAGAAAATTCAATTCCTATAGTAAGCCCTAAAATTTTGCCTTAAGCTATAGACATGTGAGCAATAGGTAGTATTCCATGTATATTTCTATTTAAACAAGGCATAGATAAAATGACTAAGTGAGCATACATAAAACAATACTTGAATTTGGTATTTTCCCACTCCTGAATCCACCTTTCTTGTCGATAAACCTCGAACTCCAAAAGGATTTTCCCTCGATCTCCAAAAGGATTTGCAGTGCGTTTGCATATGGGGCTTTCTCAGCTTGTAAAAGGGACAATAGGTTAGGTTTCATGGCTTACAATAGGGATAATGCAATAGGGATTATGCCATAAGGGAATACCAAACCATATGCACGTATATAATTTGAATCAAATTAAACTCAAAGACTAAGATGAACTCTAGTTTGAGATAGATTCAAAGAAACCCTCTCTTAAGAGTTGCAAGATATGAATCTGCATTTAATGGGTAACATAGCAAACTAGTAAGAGCTTTTTTCCTTGAGACTGATAGGGCTCTAGGTCTTAAAGCAATAATACTGCAATAGGTTGACTAACTGAGACTTATAGACTTGCAAGGAGCCATAATGGCCAGAGGACTCCCGGGGGTTTCGTAGCACCTTGCAGTGGACACCATCTCATTCCTCAAAGAAAAAATACCCAACAACCTAAATATCCTGTTCTGTAGACACCATAACAACATCTCATTCCTCAAAGAAAAAATACCCAACAACCTAAATATCTTTCTCTTAACCCTGATGATGGATCCCATTTGGGATTCGAAACGTTGGTGTAAAAATTCCCTTACTGTGGATTCTCCGATCAAAGACTCAAAAAACATGCACACAACCGTTTGGCCCTCTTCTAGTTCTATACTCAGTGTTTCCATGACTATAACATAACATTTAATACTTATTAACTAATGCTAACATTAGATACTAGTTAAGAAATATGAATGAAATAGATGCAATATGGTAGGAGGAATATCATGAGTATAGCCTCTTTGCCTTGGGAAAAAACCAAATAAAACGAACTATTTTATTGGTTCTTAAAAATCACTACAACAATTTGATAACCTACACAATGATTAATAAACAACAAAAACTAAAAACTAAATAAAAATATTAACTTAATTTTCACATGAACTAATACCACCTAAAAATTTTGATTACTAAATGACTTAAATTTTAAAAAATATTTTAATATTCCAAAATAAATAAATAAATAAATAAATAAATAGATAGATAGATAGATAGATATAGAGTAACATATCTCATCCAAAAATCCATATATTTAAAAAATAAAATTCCAATATTCCAAAAATGATTTACAAAAAACCGCGATGTATATCCAAAATACGATATGACAAGGTACACATATATCATACGATTTTAAATTACAATACAACCACATATTATATATCATAAGATTTTAAATTGTATTTGATCTTGTATAAATTTTTATGCTTTTGTGGTATGGCTTAATCTTTCTTTGAATGACATTGTTAAGTTGACATGTAAAAAAAAAAACTATATTAGAAGGCAGTGGATAAATGTGGTAGTAGGAAAATGCTTGCTTTTTATTTATATATTTTTATGGTATTTATTTTATGTTATAAAGTTTATAAATTAATTAATAAATGTAGTTGATATCAGTTATAAATATATATGTAAATTTTTCATTAACAAATATAAATTCAAATCTTAAAAATATTATATAATTAAAATCCTAATAACTAAAACGTAATCTTTCTTCAATAACTAAACCCTAATTTACTAATAACTTGGACTTAAAATTCAAAATAAAATAAATCCCTCAACCCTAATTTACTAATAACTTGGACTTGAAAAGCAAAATAAAATAAATCCCTGTTCATTAACCTTCACCAGAAGTGTTAATTCCTCGATTCATCCATTCTGCATATGGATTTAGGACGCTTACCTCAATTGCTGGATTTTATTCTTTGGAAGCCGCAAGATTTGAATCCTAGGTAAATCGTTCAACTTGCGATGAGGAGTTAACTAGGAAAAGAGTAGAAGCGACTTTGACAAAAAGGAATAATAAATTAATTTAATTTATTATTTTTGCATTTGAAATTGAAAACTGTGACTTTTTATTTCTCAAATTTGCGACTTAGACGAAGAATATTCTATAAACAATTTTTCATTTATGAAAAAGTGGAATTCCTCAAAACCATTCTAATATACACCATGCCTACCACATAATTAATTTTTATTTTAAAGAATATTTTAAATTTTAAATTAATAAAAATTAATTATAATTCTTAATTTTTAAAATATTTATACGTAGTCAAGTCTTATTAGAAGTCTTATTAGAACAATTGGTTGAGGATGAGCTTGGTTGGCAAGGCAACTTAGGGTCATCTTCACGATGGGGTGGTTGTACCTTGTGCTAGGGGGAGGAGAGGAAGATCACAAACAACTTGACAAAAAAATATATTTATATCTAGAGATATTTTATTATTTAATATGAAGAGATATTGTACCAAAGCATTGAATAAACAAATAACAATAATGATGCAGAAGCATCCAGCTAAGGCACCCTGACCGGGTGTTGGTCTCTGCCAGGTTGGAAAGTTGAGTAAACATATTGTTTGTCTTATATGTTTAGTTTGTCAGAGTAGGAGGTAGGATTTTACTTTTATCTTAATCTCTGTATTAGTCAAAGGTAGTTTGGGCGGTTAGGGTTATTTACTTGTCTGTCTTTAATAAATAGTGGATTAATAATTGTCTACTAATTTTAAGAGAAAAAAGACAAATGTGTATAAATGTAAAATCTTGCCATATAAACAGAACCAAATACTTAATAGTTATGTAACTATAAGGTCTACAACTGAAAGTAACTACACAATTCCATTAATTGTAGACAAAACATATAAATGTAACAATGAAAATCTTGGACAAGATTAAGCATTTCCGGATACAAATAATAAAAGAGACAGAGCACAAATTTAACTATTATCCATTTGTATAAATGTCTACAAGTTGTGCAATTATGTTTTTATCTATTGTATATTTAAGAGAAAATTCTAAGGTTCAAGTAGTGGAACATCACATCGAACATCAACAACAAGTCCTCCAACTCTTAAAGGATAACCTTGTGTTGGCACATAATAGAATGAAATAACAGGTAAATCAACATCGCAGCGAAAGACGTTTTGATGTAGGTGATTGCGTATTCCTACGGCTACAACCATATAAGCAAATGTCCCTCAAGCAAGCTAAGAAGGACAATAAACTATCACCAAAGTATTATGGTCTCTACAAGGTGTTGCAAAATATTGGTACTATGGCATACAAATTGGAGCTTCTTACAGCTTCTCGATTGCACCCAGTTTTCCATGTTTCATGTTTAAAGAAGGTTATAGGCGACAAGCTCCTAGATCAAACAATATTGCCAGAACTTGATGAGGAAGGAAAAATTATATTGGAATCGGAAGCAGTCACAGAAACAAGAACTCAACAGCTACGAAATCGATCAATTTCAGAGTATCTTATCAAGTGGAAGAACTTATCCGCTGAAGATTCCACATGGGAGGATGAGAATTTTATACAGAAGCATCCAGAACTACTCAAGCATTGAGGACAACACTTTTTTTGAAGAAGAGGGGCATGTTAGGTCCCTATAATACTAGTGATTACCCCATTACTATTGTAGTTGTATCCCTTATTAATATTGTTGTGCCCCTATTGTCCCCATATTGTTATTAATGTGCCCCATAGAATCCCTCTATTGTTATTTTTGTGGCTTTATATTATTATTGTTAGGTCGGCTGGGTTATATTGTGACTCCTTAGACTCCTATATATAGAAAGGAGGTTTTGTCATTTGAATCATCCAAGAATTGTTAATTTATCTAATGTAAAAGAGGTTTCCCCCTCGAAGAGGCTGAATTCTAAGGCGCTGATCTATCTTTTCTATCTTTTTCTTGAGCTGGTTTCATAACACACACACACACACACTCACACACACACACACACATATATATATAATTAATAAATATACGTAAACTAAATTCTTAAAGTAAATTCATTTTTTTTCACATATATATAACATTGATTTAAAAAAAATGTCAAAGGAAAATGCCATATGCATATGTATGTACTACCAAATTAGATTCATGTTAACCCTAAATATATCAAACATCGAGGAGGATGAGATCTCTTGAGGTGTAAACCTCTTTTAGAGTGCAAAATTTGAAGAACAAGTTGCACCTTAAGAGATTTGATTTGTCTCAATGCTTGATATATCTAATGTGACAGCCTTGGTACTTGTTCCCTTGATTTTTCTTTGTAATGTAATAATGTAATGGCGAGAAGTGTGGGACCACAAATCCATGATCTAAGAGGGTAGAGAAAGATGAACCCAAGTGGGATTAGTTGGCACCTTAAACTAATTTTATGTTGTAAATGATGAGAAAACAAAAAAGAAGAGGAAGAGTCCAAGAGGAACATGAAGAGCCCCCTGGGAAAATAATAAATGGAAAAATGCACAACAATATGGGGGTTGAACCTCTTCTTGGTGGAGCTCATGAGTAAAGATGGAGAGAGCTATGAGCATAGGGAATGAGATTTCCCTGAAAGAAAGAATTGTGACCAAAAGAGCAAGATGAAATAGAACTGAGTGCTTGTTGTGGGTTGATAAACCACTCATGGAATGCTTGACACAACTCATAAACCACTCAGGGTGCTTGCTAGACCTGATAAACCACACGCATAAGGGTGCTTGTTGTTGGCTAATAAACCACTTATGGAGTGCTTGACACAACTAATGAACCACCCTTACCATGAATTCTATTGTGCTTGACTAGTTGAAAAACCACCCATTGTCATATGTATTTCCTAACCTCTGTGTCTTGAAAAAGGATTTCTACGAAGGTTGTTGAGAAATAAATTCCCTTAGATCATGGATATGGTGAAGGGGTGACTGTCGTAAGTAATTCTGGTTACAGTAGATCATTGGTTGGGTGGAAAATTAAAGTCACTTTCAATTTCCTTTCTTTTTTGAATTGTAATGAGATGCTCTAAGTTAAGAGCTATGAATTTTAAAGAATTTTTTTTGTGAAAAATGTTGCATGGTAGTATGATATTATTGCACGAATATTGTTGACTGCAATTCTTAAACTATTTTATGGTTATGTTTATGAGCCTCTATCATGCAACTGTAAGTTAAATGCTTGAGAATTTCAATGCATTTTCTCTGGAAAACAATTTGTATCTGTTGTGTTGCTAAATGGCTTGATTTTATCCAATGCATTCCTTCCTTTTTGTGTGGAAGTGAGAGGCTAAACCCTTGGGTAAACATTCCCATGATTGAGAGGATTCAATGTTCTCTATGTGCATGTGAATGGTCTAGATGACCTAGGTATAACCCTCCTGATCTTTCAAATTTTGTAACATAATAAGGCATTGCACATGCTGAGTTATGCCGAGGCATTCAAATAAGAAGCTTAGGAGGGACAGGCCCTGTCCGCCCCCACCACCCCCCCACCACACACACAGATATATAATATATATATATATATATATATATATATATATATATATAAACCATCGACCAAGATGGGGTGGGGTCGTAATAAGCTCAGAAGGGATAAAAACATGGGTCGCCCATGCCTTCGTATCTTCTATGGCCTTAGGGGCTGGGCACGAGCCTTTATAAATAGACACATATAAAAGCCTTAAAAACTTTCAAAAGTGTAGAAATTGAAAACCTAAGCCCAGGAGTAATCGAGGCCATTGGATGAACCTCTAATGGTTTTACCCTATCGTTAGATGACCTTGAAGTATACTTGATAATAGGTGTAGACACACTATCATTGGTCCTCGAATCCTTTAAATTCCAGTTCACATGACCTTTTCCTTGAGGCCGAGACTTCTGAATCTCAAACCTTGTAAGACTGGGTGGCCCCACTTCCCCAAACTTTTGAGGTTTTTTTTGTTTGTTTGAGAAATAACCTCTGATATTTTGTCTCTATATCTTAAAGTCCCTGTCAACTGCCATGCTTTAGAGTCTATCACTATGATTGACTTGTCAACACACTTAAGAGGAAATGAGTTGAGCTAGAGAGATTTAGGAGAGAGTCTAGGCCGTATTAGTTCTTGGCAAGAACTCTTCTCGTACATAATGGACCTTGAAAGAAACCCCTCAGAGGAAATGACTTGAGCTAGGAGGCATTCTAAACATTATTAGTTCTCGATGAGAACTCTACTTAGAGGAAACTCCAAGGAAGAAATCATCATGACGGTAAAGGGATTCTGGGTGAGAATTGTGCCTTGTGCTAGGGGTTGACACTGTGACACTATTGGCTTACTAAATTAGGGGTTGACGTTGTGACACTATTGGCTTACTAAATTGTAAAGGGTCATAATTTTTTATCTGGAGGTTGGATTGGGAAAAAATTTATATTATTGGAATCATCTCTACAAGATTAACACAACGTTGTCATCTATTTGAAGTTTTAAAGAGGTTGAAAAACATCGAAAATATAAACACCATCTCCTTAAGTGGGATCTAAGTGGTTGGGTTAGTATAGTAACTGCCGTCTTTCTTCTTTGGTGGGGGTTAGGGATGGTAAATGGGTATGTTACATCCAAGATTAACATGGATCTATCATGGACACACACACACCATGTGTCAACTCCATGCTAATTATACAAGAAATTACACAATTCCTTCATCTTGAGAAACACATTAATAAAATGATTAATTATTATTTTTAAATGTTTATACCAATTTCATATTAAAAATTGAATAAATTATACATTACCTTCAAAATAAAAAGTGAAAAAAAAATAAAAAAATAAAATTCAATTACTTTATATTTATATATAAAGTTTGTATAAAATTATGCCACTTGATATGGGCATTTGAAATAATTTATTTATGGTTGACATTAAAATATATTTTTAAAATCAATATAATCTTCTTAAATACATATGTAAATGGAACATAAAATGAATTACATAATTGTCATGTCGATATTATTTTTAGATGTCAACTGTCAATTCCATATTAAATAAGGAATTAACACATGTCCTTCATACTAAAAGCAAGAAAGTAATTATAGATGAAATTAGCAATTTTTTAATTTCAATTATTTTATCTCTTTATATAAAGTTTATGTTAAATTAAAGTGGAAATCAAACTATTTTACTTATGGGAGACATCGAAAGTTTCTTTTGCATTACCATTTTTTAAATTTATAATATGTTAATGTAAATATTATTATTATTATTTTTTAAATGTAATTGTTATGAGAAAACTATCTCTCCCATACTGGATTGTGGAGGGCTTCCTAAACCCAATAAATTTTTAATATCTATTATCTATCTAATATATATATATAGATATATATATATATATATATTATACTAACCCAATAAATTTTTTAATATATCTATATATATATATATATATAAACAATGTAATGACATATTAACCTTGAATCTACTAAATGTTGAGAGGGTTCAAATATCGTAAGGTGCTGATATTTTTTCAAGTTTTACATTTCAAAAAAAAATTATATCTTAAAAATTTTGATTTTTTTCAATAGATCCAAATTTAAAATAAATTTATATTGGTTTGAGATAAATTCCAATATTAAAATTTAAATTGATTTATTGTAATATTGAGTATATACAATAATTTTTTTTTTCTCCCTGAACTATTTTCAATTTACCAGAAATAATACGAATATATAGTGTTCCATTATTTTTGGAAGTTTTGGAACGAGCACAAAAATTTGAGATTATGTTCACTATGATTGAGAGGGTAGGAATTAAATGCAAATGTTTTAAAATAATATTTGTAAGCCATGGATAATTTTTTGGAAGTTTTTATTATTGAAAGTTTTTATATTTTTTCTAATATTTGAGAAGCTTTTTTTTCCATATTTAACAATGGATGGTAAACATAAATAGGTATCAATCTATGATAAACATCAATTACTTCATGATACATCTTACATTGCTAAGATTTAAAAAATTATAAAAATGAACTAAATTTCAACTTCATTTTAAATCATTATTATTATAAAAAGAATTAATATATGAATTCAACATATATACATCTAGCACATTACCATGGCTTATCAATATTATTATAAAAAGAATTAATATATGAATTCAACATATATATACATCTCGCACATTATAGTGGCTTATAATACCACAACCCAAAAAATGATAATTCATTTCATATGACACTTGTTTATATAACATTTTTTAAATCAATCAAATTAATTAAAAATGCAAGAAAAACATAACTATTAAATATCAACCTTTGATTTGTGAATACTACTAAAAATATTCTAGAATATCATTGAAAGTTAAATCCATACCATCCAACTAATAATTATTAATAATAAACTAAAATTCTAAAACCCTATTTTAAAATAAACATTCCTCTTAGCCTAAAATTATAACCTAAAAACAAAACTTCTCTACCATTATCAAAATATTTTTCACACTAATACCACTATTTAGTACTAAAGTAAGAAAACCAAACACACCCATTAAAAAAACCAAACATATGTATATAAATTTTATAATGTGAACAAAGAGCATGACTTATGAAAATCAAACATATGTATATAAATAATATGATGTGAACAAAAAGCATGACTATGATATGTAATGGTGAATGTGACATGCCACACAAAAATGCATGTAAAATAATTATGCAAAAGAAACACAATTTTATTCCAAACACAAGTATTGACTGACTTAGTGTACCCACAAAGGTGTGAAGGAACAAATAGAAGACAAGTATGTGCATGGGAACAAATATTAGTAAATTTATTTTTCTGAAGGTTACTGTTATTTTTCTTGAACTTTGTCCGGGACATAAAAGTGGAAGACATAAAAAACAAAGGTTTTAAAAGTTTTGTGAGTACCCTAATTTTTTTAAAAGTTAATAAATTTTTTTACATTGTTATATTTAAAACTTAAAAAGGAAGTATATGTGAGAGTTTTCTCTATAGTACGTGAACAAACTATGAAAATGAATCAGATGAAAATAATATATGCACATTACAAACGACACTTTAGAGAGCGTCTTTTTAAAATAATAATACTGTAATAGGCAAGGAAAAAATTCAAACAGAGAACGTGACCTGATTACTTTGGCGATTACAACTCTACTTTATTAATAAAAATGACAATTATTTTTTAAGATCAATTTATTTATATTTTTTCAAAAAAAACAGAAAACATAATATCTAAATGAAATGAATAACTAGCAAACCTCTGAAGCAGGAGAAAAGAAGAAAAAGAACACCAAAGGGAATTAAGATATTATATTCTGGGTTTAGACTCGAAACGTCGACCATATAAAAGATGAGCATTGTGGAAAATCCAAGCTCCTCTCAGAAACCACACCACAGTAATCTGCAATCCAAAAAAGATAATATATTGTTTAAGTGATTTATGGATAATAAATAGAAGATCCATTGAATAAGGTCATGAATAATGTATGAAAATGATTTTTCAAATGTTTTTCTATTAACATAAAGTTTTCTATGTGATACTATTTATGACTAAAAATTATTTATATGAGGAAATTCCCTGGTTCAAAAAAGAAAAGAAATAAAGAAATAAAAAACATTGCCCAAATAAATGCATATGAAGAACAATATATGAAGTTGCAAAGTGAAGATGTATTTGGAAAAAATAAGCTTGGTTTGAAGAAGAAGACATTAAAACAAATATGGATATCACTATAGTAAATTGTTTGATAAAATTGAGAAGAAATGAATCAAAGGATTTGGTTTTAGGAATTGATTATATCAATAACTTATGGCCACATTGTGCTAGATTAATCTCATTATGGAGTTTTGGAAAATATTTATATGAAAAACAAGAAGTTTGGGTTCAATTTTGATTCTAATTTAGAACTTGAAAAATGGCTTAGAGATACTAAGCATTTTGCTAGATATAAGTATGATATAATAAGGAATAATGCTGACCTTCCTGTTATAAACAAGCAAAAGTTGTTTCCCTATCAAAGTGTGTATTATGTGGGAGTTCAACGAAATGAGCAAATGCTACTCACTTCTGGGCTTTATAAGAGGTTATTTTTTTTTCTAGTTTGATGGGAAGATCCTTTTCAGTTTTGTTGATTTTCTTTTAATTTCAAGTCCATAATTTTTCTTATAACATTTTGGTTTAAATTATAGAGATGGTCATAGCTTAAGATAAGTGAAACAATGAATTTGGGAGTTTCATGCTTGTTCAACAAAGTCTATGGCAAGAGTATGCCACCATTTTCCATTGCCTCTCTTCTTTACTTGGCTAAAAAGCTCATGCACAAGATCCTTTAAATTCCCATTAGATTATCTACATGGAAATTGAAATGATGATATATACCAATTCTAGATCTTATTGCATCAAAATAATACATGAATTTTATCATTTTGATAACAGATCTATATTGAAAGATATAAATTTTATAAGTGAACCAAACTTCATTGTTACAATATGCTTTAAGGAAAATAGTTTTAGAATCTCTTTTTGGTAAGAGAAAACTCAAGTAAGATGAAGCAGAAAGCAAATAAATTTGAGGGAGGCCATTGACAATCAATATGAAACATATTGATATAGTGAAAATTATGCTTAATCCATTTATCTAAAATGTCAAGCAAGAAAGAAATTAAAGTGATATTCATGCACATAAGAAAATGTAGACAAGCTTTTCTATTTAGACAAGATATTCAAGTAGAACTTGGCTTACTCCTAGTTTAATAAATAAAACTTATGAAACTAATAATATTAAAGACCAACCACAAGTAACTACCATTTTTTTGAGGATAGATTTCATACACTCGATTCAACCTTTATATTCCATCACACATGAGGATTGAGTGAAGACATGTACTACTTTTATATATTTTCCTTGTGAAAATAAGGAATACATTTTTTGTTGTTGTAGAAAATGAAAAGTTAGGATAGACCAAATATTCATTTAAGGATGTTAAATAGGGGACAAGAAAAGAAAATATTGATAGCTAAATACAAAACAATCTAGATGGAAAAACAACAAACGAAGACAAGATAAACAACAGAGGAAAACAATAGTAACATAATAGCAAATGTGTCTCACAAAATAAGATGGTCTACTATTTTTGGTCAAAAATCCAACTTGTATGTAGAGTTCTGTAGATTTGGAAATAGTTGATGGAAAAATAACTTTTTGGCCAAGTTGTTGGTTTCGAAAGTAGTGGATTGATAGTGTATTGTTTTTTCAACCCTTTTTATTTAGTAGAATTATAGATAAGCTCTATATTTTTCCTTTTATTGATTGATGATAGTATAAAAGTAGTTTATGTTAGGGATGAATTCTTTCTTATAACTTATTTCCCATCCCACCACAATGAAATCTAAAACCAAAATAATCCCAACCTAAATAATTATGGTGACTTTTAGAAACCAAACGTTGTTATATTATCCTACTAATAAGGATAAATTTGATTTCTAAAATGGATCCTGTAAGAGAAATAATAAAATAAAAGTTCAAATAATACAATGAGAGTTAAGCCCCACGGGTTCACTCAGTTGGTCGAGTTCCCGTTGCTAAGTACCTTTCCAATTGGGAGGTCACGGGGTCAAATCTCCTCGACGCCCTTGGGGTTAGGCCCTGCTTGTTCAGCTGATGGGTAGATCCTTTCTGGTTGATCTACCTGGATTTTCCCGTGGATGTAGTGGCCACCTCTTGTCTGCGAACCACCCTTAAAAAAATACAATGAGAGTAAAAAATTTTGAAACGAAAGAAAGAAAACTTTTATTTTTATCATATTCTCTTTTATTTGTTTATAATATTATTAAATGTATCAAATGTAGGGGCTCACTTATTATAAAATTAAATCTCAAATTCAGCTAGTATTTTTAGTAAATACATTATAAAATAAATTGAAAAAGCATGAAAATTCCAATACACTTTAATTGAAAACCATACCAAGTTTATTAAAACAATTTTGTCAGTTTATGATATTACTAAGATTAACCATTTGAAAAAACCAAAATTTAAAGAATAACATTATGATGATATTGCAAATTTTACTATCACCAATATTAAACATTTGAAAATTCTTTTTAAGAGTGACTATGGATAAGACTCAAATTTATTGAAAGAGGAGCTGAACAATTCATCAATAATATTCTAAAAAAACATAGATGAGCACATCAGTTGGATGAAAATGAAAATTTGTAGAAATTGTAAGAAATTTTCTACTGCTAATGAAATTGAACTAAAATCAAGAGACAAATTTTTTTTTTTTCTACTATTCTGCAAAAATGAAAATGCACAATAGAAACACATGCAATAACAAGCAACCATTAAAACACAAGGAACACAATGATTTTACATGGGAACTAACTTGGGAAAAACCCTTCCACTACTTTGCATTAGTTCAAATGAGAATATGGGTCAATTACAATGTCTTGCTTCAATCTTGAAGCACACCCTACATTGTAATTCTGATCTCCTTCTCACTGACCTGCACTGACCAACACTTATCGAATTCAAGCCTTAACCTTCCTATTATTTCCTTGAGAAATCCTAGAGGAAAATTAGCTCCTAAATAATATGGGAATCCCCTATTTCCTTGCACAATTGCTAGAGGAATTGACCATCTTCTCAGTGCAAAAATTATGTACACTTAACTTGTATACAATTGATAATTACAATGTGCCTTTTCCTGCACTCAACCTAAGAAATTAGAATTCCATGCATGATTGGGTTTATTTTTAATAAATTGACCAGTTAAGCAAGAAATCGGTGAGTTAACAATTGTTATAATTGCTCAACTGAACTCCTATTAACTCCACTAAAGACTAGAGCTCAGTTAACTGAGTTTAACTATAAATTACTCCACTAGATTGCTAAATTTTAGCAATAAACCCATGCACAACTCTACTTCTAGCCTATTACTTGAATTTACTGACTTAACAAGGAGAAAAATCCATGTCACTCCAACTAACTACAGTCCAAGTCATCCCGCTAATGTGGAAAACCGAGTTTCTCCATTTGACTAAGGCATAAGTCAAATGAATAATTTTCTTGCTACATTTTAATGCTCCCTCTTCACAAGAAAAGGGTTATGCACCACCCTTATCTTTCATTTGTGGAACTCAAATTTGCCTCTTGAAAATTCCTTTTTCAAAATATCTGCATCTTGCTCCTCTATGGGAATGTACTGTAACGTCATGATTCTCCTTTGCACACAATCTCTCAAGTGATGGTACCTGATATCAATGTGCTTGGACCTATCATGAAATACTGGATTTTTAGAGAGTTTGATGCAACTCTGATTATCACAGTAAATCATAGTAGGATCCATCTCCTGACTGAAAATAGCAACAAGAATTATACTCATCCAAATGGCCTCGCATGTTGCTTGACTAGTAGCCATATACTCAGCCTCTACTGGGCTGAGTGCAACAAATCTATGTTTCCAACTATACTAGAAGATAACTGTTGAAGCAACACTGAAGATATCTCCTAAAGTGCTCTTCTTGTTTGATGGAATCCTTGCTCAATATGCATCAATGAATCCTTGGAGCTTCACACCATCAGTCCCCCTGTACCATAGACCAAAATATGATGTTCCTCTAAGGTATCTAAGCACATGTTTTGTTGTTTTCTAGTGAATCTTGGTAGGCTTCACCATAAACTAACTTAGTTGATTAACTGCATAACATATGTTGGGCCTTGTGTTCACCAGATACATCAAGGACCCCACCAACTCTCTGTAGATGATAGCATCTACTACCTCTACTATAGAAGTATCCTCCTTCCTCTAGTTGGTAGCTAGAGGAGTGTCCATAGGCTTGTAGTCATGCATATGGAATCTTTGAAGTATTTCATAGGTATACTTCCCCTGACCCACAAACATCTCTCCATATCCTTGCCACACCTCCAACCTAATGAAGTATTGCTTCAAGCCCATGTCCATCTCGAACGCTCTTGCAAAGTCCTCCTTGCAATGCTAGATCAACTTCTCATCCCATGTCAGTATCACGTCATCTACATACAATATTAGAATGTGAAATTTTGCATCTACCATAATGTAGTAGAGATTGGCATCTGCTTCACTCTTGGTGAAGCCCAATCCAATGAGATATGTGTTTATTTGAGTGTAATAAGCATGGGGTGCTTTCTTGAGACCATAAAGGGATCTCCTGAGTCTACACACATGTGTCTCCCCATCAAATGTTTGAATTCCCTTAGGCTTCTCTTTGTAAATCTCTTCCTCAAGCACTCCATTGAGGAAGGCAGTCTTCACATCTATCTGGTGGATTTTCCACCCCATAATTTGCACAGTTAATGCTAGAATGGTCTTGATGTAGGAGTATATTGCCACAAGGGAAAATGTCTCCTCATAATTGGCTCTCTCTACTTGTGAGAAACCTTTGGCCACACATATGGCCTTATACTTTTTGATACTGCCATCAATTGCATGTTTCACTTTTTATATCCATTTGGAACCAACTATGAATTATTATCTCGTCTCAATACCACCTCCCATACATTGTTCTTCATGATGGAGTCATACTCCTCCACCATGGAATCTACCCATATTAGTTGGGAAACTTCCTCCTCAAATGAATAAGGCTCAAAGTCAATGAGTCTGTCATAAGTTCCATATAATTAGTATACTTGTCTCATGATCTCCGCTACCTGCACAAGGATGTAGGAGCTCCCACATGCTCTTGTTCATCTTTCACCAACCTTTCAACCTCTTTGGTTCTCTTCTTCTCCTCTCCAGAAGATTCTAGTTGAGTGGATGCTTCCACTATGCCTCCTTTCTACTCCTCCACATGTGTTTACTCCACAACATCGTGAGGCTCTGACTGAGACTCCTCCTTTGGAGCTAGAAACTCCTCCTGTAGTGGAATACTTAGCTCTCACTCTAGAGAGCTACTCACAACTTTCTCCTCATCAAATCTTACATCTCTCCTCATCACTATCATCTTGAGTGATGGAAAATACACCTGATAGTTATTAGGTGTATCTGTGTATCCTAGAAAGGTCCCTTCTCAACTATAGGCTCCAAATTTTTCCTACTATACTTGGATGCATGACAATAGATTGTAGCTCCAAAATTTCGAAAATGGGATACATCTGGCTTCCTCCCAGGGAAATCCTCTTTGGGTCTGATCACGCCAAGTATTTTGTGAGGGCTCTAGTTCTGCAAATAAACTATTGTATTGTATGCTTCTTCCCATAGATATAGTGGCAGTCCCTAATCATGAAACATCACTCTTTCAACCCATATAATTCTTTTATTTTTCCTCTTTGCCACCCCATTTTTTTGTGGGTTGTGGGGTGCAATCAGTTATCTTCTAATGCCTTCCTTGGAACAAAAATATTTGAAAGCATTAGACACAAATTCTCCTCCATTATCACTTTTCATGGATTTAATTTTTTGACCAGTCTCATTTTCAACCAATGCTTTGAATTCAACAAATTTTGCAAACACTTCATCTTTCTTCTTCATAAAATAGATCCAACACTTGCAAGAAAATCCATCTAAGAAAATTACATAATACTTGTGTTTTTCAACTAAGGCTGTAGAAAATGGTCCATGCACATCTGAGTGGAATTGCTCCAAGATTTCTCCAGATTTGCTATCTTAACCTTGGAAGGATGCTTTGACATATTTTCCAAGAGTGCATCCCTTACAAACATCATGTTAGTCAAGGTGCATTTTGGAAGTCCCATGGTGATCTTTTGCATGATTTTCAAAGCTCCATAGTGTAGGTGACCCATGCACCTATGCCATAATTCTCCAACATCTTGACTTTGAACATGTTTTGCTTTGCATATCAGTGCAACACTTGCATCCACCTTTAGCTTGTAGATATTTTTACTTTAACACAAATTTGTTTTTCTTATCGAGTAGAAACATGTTTCAGATAAGCTTGTAGTATACCTAGGGGGGATAATATGGGGTACAAAGGGAGGCACCCAAGGGAATAATGTAATAATGGGATGGGACATAGTAGTAAATAAGGTGGTTAACCCGTATCATGTAAGGGACCACAAGTAGTTAGTAATAATGTAATGGGCCCATGGTATTAGATAGATGGTATTGAGGGAACCATGGTAATGACCCATGGTATTGTATGTATGAGGCCTATATAGAGGCTAGAGACTCCACATTGAGAGGTGTCAAGGATTATTGTATGGATAGGCATATGGCTTGTGGAGTATTCTCCTTCCTTAAGGAGTGAATGTGTGATATTACCCTACCTTAAGGGTTTGATATTAATAAAGTGAAGAATTTCTATATTCAGATCTTGTTCTTTCTTGGGTTATTTGCATTGTCTTAAATTTTCAGATCAGATCTATAACAAGTGGTATTGGAGAACTTTCTTGGGCAAAAGGAAGAATTTTTTATTTATTTTATTTTTTATTTATTTTTCTTGCAGGGATTTTTTTGGTCGGCGAGTTTTTAGATCAGATTTGTACATTTTGGTGCAAAATCCTCAAAATCTAATTGCAGATCTAGATTTTTTGTGAACAAATACCCAATTTCAAAAAAAAATCAGCCAAATCGGAGTCCGGATGAAGGAGATATCGCCGATCTAAAAACAGTGGTGTTGCAGACATTTTTCGGGGCAAAGAATTTGTATGATTTGGGGCAAAATATACAAAATATAATTGCAGATTTGGGTTGTTGGTGAAAAAATACTCAGTTTGAAAAAAAAATCGGCTGAATCGGAGTTCAGATGAAGGAGATCTCGCTGATTTAAAAATCAGTGTTGTTGCAGACATGTTTTGGGGCAGCGAGTTTTCGGCGCAGATCTGTACGTTTTGGTGTAAAATCTACAAAATCTAATTGCAGATCTGGATTTATTGTGAAAAAATACCCCAATTCAAAAAAAAATCAGTCGAATGGGAATTCGGATGAGGGAGATATCGCTGATTTAAAATCAACTCTTTTTTAAGAATTTTTGGTGACGGCGGGAGAGTTGCAGCGCAGATCTGAAATTCCAGTGCCTAGATAGGGATTTCTATCACATGGGAAGATGAAGAATGGTCATTCCATTTCTGAAAATAGGTCATAATAGATATTCTGAGCAATATTGACAGAATTGTGGCCATTTCAAATTTTCGCCAAGTAAGTGAACTTTTTTCAAAACCCTCTTCATGGCGGTTCTATGTTTTACAGGAAAAGATAATGATCCTCCTATTGAAGAATACATAAAACAAAAAAATTCAGTATGGGAAAAAGATTGGAAGGATTTAGTGTGGCTTGGTTTCAAAGATGAGGCTTACAAATGGTGGTTCTCACTTGACTACAAGTAGTTGACCAAACTTTCAGATGCAGAATTTGAAAGAATCCTTTTAGAAAAATGGTCTCGTGCTAGAAAAAGGGAAAATGAGACACGTAAGGGGTTATTTTCTATGGATATCTCCTTATTGCAGGTTCATGGATTGATTTAGAAGGAGAAGATTGTTGTGTCTATAAACCCTATTTGCAAGCATAATTTTATCAATGTTAATTTGGCAAAAAAATTGCAAGTTCCAGCAAAACACATTGAAAACACACAGGTTGATGATGGGGATGTTCAAGTTTATAAGGATTTGAAGATTTCTATGGATAAGTATGTATTGCATGGTGATTTTTATACTTTAGATATGGATAACATGGATGTTGTTTTGGGATATCCTTGGATGGAATCCGTGGGTACTATCAATATTAATGTGCAGAAGAAATTCCTGAAGCTCTAGTATAAAAAGAAGAAAATTACATTACAGGATATTTCCATCAATGAACAGGTAGAGTCAACGGAGGTTGAAGCAGATGATTTTCCAGGGACTGACATATCAGATGATGAGCCATTGATGGTCGACAACCACACACAAACATCAAACTAGGTACAAGAAAAACAGGCAAAGGCGGAAGCAGAAAATGTTACATCAAAGGGGGACTCAGTGGCTGAAGTAATATTGAAAAATAAGAAAAAGCAACAAGCACCACAACAGGTACCAGGTACCCATCAGGCTCCATCAGGTGGTGAATTAAAGAAAGATACATCATCAGTTAACACTTCAGCATATCGCCACCCACATCATCCCGCAAGAAAACAACCAACAAGATGGCAATGAATTAGCCACAAGGACAACAACCCCGCATGATAGATAGCGAGGAGCGAAGATCCACCTACTACACATCAACACAGAAGAGCTCCCACGATCAACTTCCATCTCAAGCGAGCGAGGCACCAGCGAGATCGAGAGTTCACCTTTCTCTTGGATGGCTAGATGCATGTGCATGGTACCAGTGGACTACTCTTTTAAGTAGATCTTATTATTTGTGTTCTTCCCATGTTTTGGGGATGAAACATGTTAAGGGGAGTGGAATGTAGTATACCTGGGGGGATAATATGGGTAAAAAGGGAGCTACCCAAGGGAATAATGTAATAATGGGATAGGCCATAGTAATAAATAAGGTGGTTAACCGTATCATGTAAGGGACCACAAGTAATTAGTAATAATGTAATGGGCCCATGGTATTGAGGGAACCATGGTAATGACCCATGGTGTTGTATGTATGAGGCCTATATAGAGGCTGGAGACTCCACATTGAGAGGTGTCAAGGATTATTCTATGAACATGCATATGGCTTGTGGAGTGTTCTCCTTCCTTAAGGTGTGAATGTATGGTGTTGCCCTACCTTAAGGGTTTGATATTAATAAAGTGAAGCACTTCTATATTCAGATCTTGTTCTTTCTTGGGTTTATTTCTTGGGTTATTTGCATTGTCTTATATTTTCAGATCAGATCTATAACAAGCTTTCACTTTATTAAACACCACATCATAACCTTTTTCCTCTAATACAACTATAGAAATCAAATTTTTTCTTCAACCCAAGCATGTACATTACATTTTTCAGGTGAATACGGGAGCTTGACTCCCTCTTAAATATGATAATACCAATCTCTTTAGTACTATACCACCCATCAACTCCAAGTTCTATGTGTAATTATAGATCCTTCTCCTCCAGGCTGTTGAAGAACTCCTTAGATCCTATCATATGAAATGAGGCTCCAGAGTCTAAGTACCATACACTACTTTGTACAATACTTCCCATGCAACAATGAGGGTGAAATCCAATTTGAATTGTGATGTAATAGCATCACCCCCTACTCTTCATGCAAGCTTCTTCCCAGATTTATTGTGCAGACACTAGGTTGCATAGTGTCCATATTCATGGTAGTGAAGAAAAATAAATTTGCTGAGGTCCTTATTCTTGCCCTGGTTTTGGTTGGATTTTGGCTTGCCTTGGGCCTTCTTTCCCTTTCCTGCAAAGGCAAAGTTTTCTTCCTCCTCAACGCTAGTTGTGACACCATCTCTAGTGTATATTATGATCTCCTCCTGCATCGAATCAACCAAATTCTCTCCTGGTATCTTGTCTCTTCCATTGACTGAATCCTGATAGTTGTGCTAGGACTTTGGAAGGTCAAGGAGTGCTAAGCTCATAAGTTTGGATGATGGCACATTTTCTCCTACTCCTCCAATTTTATATCGAACTGTTATGCAACCATGTCAGAAATAGATAGATCAATGACTCATAGATTATATTGTTCGAGGGAGAAACCTCCTTTACATTACATAAATGAACAATTCTCGGATGATACAAATGACAATACCTCCTTTATATATATAGGAATCTAAGGGGTCGCAATATAATTAGAGCCTACATAAAAATAATAATGTAAGGGCACAACAATAACAATTGTGGGATTTTATGGGGCACAATAATAACAATATGGGGGCTACATGGGCACAACAATAACAATAAGGGGGATACACTAAAAATAACAATAATGGGTATTATAGGGACCTAACATGCCCCTCTCCTTCCATAAAGTGTTGTCCTAAACACTTGAGTAGTAATGGATGCTTCTGTATAAAATTCTCATCCTCCCATGTGGAATCTTCAGCTAGTAAGTTCTTCCACTTAATGAGAATGAGATACTTTGAAATTGATTGATTTCGTAATTGTTGGGTTATTGTTTTCATGACTAATTTAGGCTCAAATATGATTTTTCCTTCTTCATCAAGTTCTAGAAACACTGTTTGAATTGGAATCTTATTACTACTAACCTTCTTTAACCATGAAACATGGAAAACTAGGTGTACTCAGGAAGATGCAGGAAACTCCAATTTGTATGCCATAGTACCAATCTTTTGCAACACCTTGTAAGGACCATAGTAGATGTAATTTTGATATGCAATGTTGATATGCTTGTTGTTTCATTCGATTTTGCATCAGAGCGAGGTTATCCTTTAAGAGTTGGATAACCTATTGTTGATGCTTGATGTGATCTTCCACTGCTTGAAACTTAGAATTTTTTCTTAAAGATGATGTGATGGATGGTGGATAATATCCATGAAGTTCCATAAATGGGGTCTTTTTTGCTTTAGTATGGAAGGAAGTGTTATACCGCCATTCAGTTAAAGTTAACCACTTGACCCATTGTGTTTGTTTATCATATACAAAGAAACAAAGATATCCTTCCAAACATTTGTTCACTATCTCTGTTTTTCCATCAGATTGAGGATGATAAGATAAGCTATGAGCTAATTGAGTACCAAGACAAGAAAATAATTCTATCTACAAATTTCTAGTAAAAATGGGATCTTTGGCACTTACTATTATCTTTGGGTTTCCATGAAGCTTTCGAATTGTTTCCATATATGCATTAGCAATTGTATTGGATTTAAAAGGATGAGATAATGCACAAAAATGTGCATACTTGGTAAGTCTATCAACTACCACCATGATGACTTGGAATGGCTAAAGGTTGTAACAGACTTGGGGTCTTAATGGTCTCAACATTATTTTGTTGGAAAACCAAACATTTTTCCACAAACTTTTGAATATCATATTTAAGGCCATCCCAAAAAAATTCCTTCTTGACCCTCTAATTAGTTTTTAAAAATACTGAGTTCCCTCTTAAGGGAGAGGTGTGCAATTCCAAAAGAATCTTTTGTTTGAGTTGGGAATTCTTACAAATATATAGTTGATCTTTGAACCATAATGAATCATTTTTCTAGCTAAATGTATTAGATGTACAAGGATCTTGCTACAACTTTTGAATGAGTGATCCCACCTCTTCATCATTCTTCCATTCATCCCTTGCTTCGGTTATCCACTAAGGTTGGATAATATAAATGACACAAAGCAATGCTTCCACATCCTCATCCTTTCTTGAGAGTGCATCTGCAAGAAAATTTTGCTTGCCTTTTTTTGTAGATGATTTCAAATTCATAACCCAACATCCTTGTCACACATTTTTGTTGCTCTTCTAAAGATAATCTTTGTTCCAGAAAGCTTTTAAGCCTATCACAATATGTTTTTACCTTGAAGTGTCTTCCCATTAGGTAAGGTCACCATTTCTTTAGTGCATGTAGTATTTCAGACATTTCCTTCTCATAAATAGGCTTGTGTAAATACTTTCTTGTGATTGGATGAATTTAAAAAACAATGAGTCTTCCTTCTTGCATTAAAACAACACCAATTCTATTTCCTGAGGCATCAAATTCCACAATAAAAGTTATTGTGAAGTATGGCATAGCTTAGATTGATTCTTGGCACTTTTCCTCTTTAATATGTTTAAAGGCATTTTTCCTTCTAGAGTCTAGGAAAATGCATCTTTCTTTAGTAATGATGCTAGAGGTGCCACTATTCTCCCATAATTATTAAAAAACTTGTGATAATACCCTGTCAATTTGAGAAATCCTCGAAGATGTTTTATGGTTGTGGGGATTTTCCATTCCTTATGGCTTTAATTTTGTTACGGTCTACCTTAACACCCTCATGAGTACAATAAGACCCAAATATTCCACCTCCTGTACTCCAAAGAAACATTTGGAGGTTTTTGCATATAAATGTTTCTCCTCTAATAGTTTGAGAACCTTGTCAACATTTTGAACATGATCCTTCCAAGATTTGTTGTAGATTAATATATCATCAAAAAATACTAACACAAATTTTCTAAGGAAGGGTTTGAAAGTGGAATTCATTAAACCTTGAAATGTGGAAGGTGCATTAGAAATGCCAACATGCATGACCAAAAATTCATAATGACCCTCATGAGTTCTAAATGTTGTTTTCAGAATGTCTTTAGTCTTCATTCTAATTTGATGATATCCTGAATGAAGATCCAACTTGGTGAAGTAAATTGCTCCATGTAATTCATCGATGACAGGAATGGGAAATTTATCTCTAATAGTGAGTTTGTTGAGCTCCCTATAATTCGTACACATATGCCATGATCCATCCTTTTTGTGCACCAATACTACTAGATTAGAGAAAGAAATTTGACTAGGTTGAATTATACCAGCCTCTAGTATTTCTGTAACCTTATGTTCAATTTCACTCTTTTGGGCATAAGGATATTTGTAAGGCCTGATGTTTGGAGGATCACTTCCTAGAATCAAATGAATGTCATGATCATGATCATGAATAGGTGGGAGGCCTTTGGGAGTCTCAAACACCTTGTAATTATTGTCAAATACCTTTTGGAGATATGGAGAAATAGATGATTTCAATGTTTGAACCTCTAGGGAGCATAATTGTGAAATTACGCCCGTTATTATTTATTTAGAAGCTTTTTCATGTCATTAGAGTTTATTATATTTCATTGTTTTCCTGCGATACCCCTTAATTCAACTTCCATTCCTTCCCAAAAAAAATTAAAGAAAAGTTATTAAAATTTGAAAGCTATTGTCCCCAAACATCTTAACCATTGGACTCTTAGTACAATATCAACACTTCCATTGGAATGGAAAGCATTGGAATATTGTATACATATTCCCCATAGTTAGCTTGACATTATGGCACTTTCCAAAGCATTTTATAGTTCCTCCATTTGCAACCATCACTTGACACTCTGGTGCTGGATATAGGAAGCAATTTAATTCTTTGGCTATCTTACAATGAATAAAATTGTGGGTACTACCTAAGTCAATCAACACTATTAACTTTTTCTTCTTGATATATCCTTCTATCTTGAGAGTTTGAGGAGTGGCAATTCCTTCCAATACATTACAAGATATGGTCAGGTTCATAATATATTATATATAATATAATATATATTATATATAAATATATATATATATATATTATATATATTAATTTATTTATTTATTTTTATTTTTTATTTTTATTTATTTTATTTATTTATTTATTTTTTTCAGGGGTTGGTTCATGGTGTATAACCTCCTCTTTTGATCTTTCTTGTTCCTTTTCTTCGAGCTCTTCACAATCTATGTAGAATAATTTATTCTCAGCACACTTACTACCTTTAGTGTATTTTCTATCACAATTGTAACAAAGCCCTTTTTCTCTCTTTTTTCCTCCAATTATTGTGGTGTCAACCTTGTAGGTTGCGGAAGACTAGGAGCAACAACACTTCCATATTTATAGTTGTGAGTGGTAGACTTCCTAGTTGCCATAATTTTGCTTTCAAATTTTCTTGCCACCCTAAATTCCTTCTGCAATGAATCAGGTTTCTAAAGACAAACCTCATGTTGTATGTTATCTTTTAAATTCCCTATGAAGACATCAATCCTATGCTCCTCTGGAATATCAATTACCCTAATATTCAATTTTTGGAAGTATTCAATGTTCTACGCCATTGAACCCTTTTGTTTGAGATTTATCAATTGGCTAAAGAAGGCATTGCTATTTGTATCTTCATATCATGCTATCATTTCCTCACTAAAAATTGACCAGGTGACAAGTGGTTTATGAGAAAAAAATCCATCTATACCATACAAACTGATTGTGTTGTAAATATAAAGATGCAATGCTAACCTTTTGTGAGGGTTGCACATCCTGTAGATCAAAATATTTCTCCATCTATAGTATCCATGTTACCAAATCCTTGCCATCAAACTTCCTCATATCTATATTTGGAATGTGGTGGTTCTTAAAACCCATATTGGAGTCTCTAAAATCACAATTCATATTCCTTTTGTCCTCATCATGATTTTCATGGATTACCATATCACCATCGGGAAGCTTTTCTTACAACAACTGTTTAACTCACATGGAATGCAAATAGCTAATGTAAATGATAAGCATTAGATTGCATATATTATTCACAATTATACATATATATAGTACATTGTTGTGACCCTTGGATTCATATTCCAAGTGGTCTCTTGGACTCCGGTGGCTATTCACATTCCACACCAACCCATAGAGGATTAGGTGTCCAACATTCCCTCCCTTAATTCGAAGGGGTATGTATGAGTCTAGGAAGAGAGATATAATAAAAAATGTGCAAAAATGCACGGCAACACTAGGCTAAATGTGCTCTCTGAAATGTTGGTATAAGGGGGGTGGTTTAAGGATGACCACTGCAGTTCCTAGAACTCTTCCAAATCTAGCATGAAGTTGAGGTCTTTTGTTAGAGGAAGTGCTCCTCATGTTTTGAAGAGGGAAACCTTCAACCTTGAAAGGGAGGTCTCATTCGCATAAAAAGGGAGAACCTCAACCTGAAAAAGGAGGTCTCGACCTATGATGGTTTAAGGATGACCACCAAGTGTGGAATGCTTAATACAATCCCTGGAACTCTTCCAAAACTGGCAAGAAGCTGAAGTCTTTTGCTAGAGGAAGTTCCACCAATTATTTGAAGAGACGTCTCAACCCCACATAGATGGTTTAAGGTTGACCATCAATCGAAGGCATGCTCAGGGGCATCTTTGTCTCTAACTACAACTTTAAATATGGTATGGAAGGTTGTGGCTCAGGTTCGCTTGATGAGGCTTTGAAGCTTGTAGATGACCATTACTCCCCCCCTGTCAGATACAAGGTGAGATGACCTTTAAAAAAAATAAAAAAATACAAGGTGAGATGATGGAGAAAACTCAACTGCAAGATTGTTCAATATTATAGAACAATTTCTGACATATGACAAAAATATATTCTTGGCCGTTGAAGTCCATTTCCAAGAAGAAATCCATCTAAGATGAATCTTTGCTCTTACAGGAGGCTTGTTTTTGAAGCATCTATGTGAAGAATGAATGGTTTTATGACAATGCTTACATGGATGAAGATCAAAACAATGATATTTCGTATGGCTAACTTGATCACAATGTTGGCATTTAACAATCTGTTGATGTTGTTGTGGAAGAGGAGTAAAATCTGGAACAAATGAAGGTGAGCTGTCATGAAGGAATCCAACACTCTAAAACTAAATGGGATTTACGTAATCTGGAATGTGAAATGAAACCTCCTTATCATATCCAAGACATGTTCTATGCTTGTGATGGACAAGATATTCCCAAGGTTTGATGATGGGTCTGGGAAGTGTATGCTGAATTCCTACTTCTTTCTGCAAATCTGCTCCTTCATTGGGCACTAGATCCTAATCAACTTCAACATTATTGACTTGTTTTTGATGGGAGTTTGTCTCAATGTTCTGAACAAAAATAGGTTCAGAATGACAACTCTTCTATTTTAATTCCTTTTGTTGAAGCTGAGATTTAAGCTCCAAAAATTATACCTTCTCTTGTGCATTATGCAAACAATAATGAATGTCAAAGAGAGTGTCTTTGTTGATGGGTACCATCCTATTAACATTGGATTGCATTAGAGTACTTAACAACCCTAATATATCATCAAGTTTAGCCATTTTTGAAGAGTTTAATTTTATGGATTCAAATGTAATTTCAAAACCAAATAAAGGGGTGCTCACTTTGCCAAATGTTACACCAAGGCCAAATGAAGAATTATAGTATCAACAAAACTTGCAAAAGGCTAGTACTAACACCAATTGTAACTCTATTACCAAACCTGGATAATAGTGCACTACTGCCCTTCACAAATAGTGTATTACAACACATTTTAGGGAGTCCAAAAGATTCTTGAAGCATACCAGGAAGCAGTTTAAGTATTCCTTCAACACTATAATTCTTTCTTGCCCAAAATTTGTAAAGGAACCAACAAACTAGACAATGCAGATTGGTTCTTGTTGAAGAATTTTATATCTCAACACTTGCTACAAACAAACATAAAATAATGCCAAAAGACCAATAATTGTTCCCACTGGAATATATTTTTATTTGCTGACTTCACTCTTTGAATGGCATAAATTTGTTCAAAATCAGGGTTGCTCCTACAGCTGTGACTTTTCTACTGACATAAATTTGTCTTCAATGCACATATAAAATTTATTGAAACCAATTCACATATTTAATTCCAAAGTATAACTAGTACACATATAGTCATATAATCTCAACTGGTCCAATATATGCCATCATATCAATCAACAACATAGATGTAATTCAAGGCATAGATGTTCACCACATTCAATTTAATATATATCATTGAGAACACATATAACAAATTTAATGCTTTGCATTGACTAATGACAACAAACAATGCATAAAGCAATAAAGGGTACACCAACACCAATGTTGATACGTTGTGCCACTCTGAAGTGGCATACGTTTTTCAACAAAGCTCACACATAGTGGCTTACATATCTCGCAAAACCAGCAGGTCCATGGAATTTCAATGTTCAATATAGTGAAATATATTTGCAACTCTAAAGTGAAATATGGTGAAGTATGTCGGTCTCACATGTTTGACAATGTAGTGAAGTATATTTACAATTGTGTCATGTTTTTGAAAAAAGACATCCCAAAGAAACCCAATCAATTGGATATGAGCATAGGGCATCCAAATTGCCAAAGTAGAAAACTAGCCATTCACTAGATTTGTCGGAGGTGAAGCACAAAACTATGTATCTGAACAATTCCAAATTCCAAGAGATGATTTAAGGTAGGTTCAATGCAAAATGTATAAAATCGATTCAACGTTCTTACACTAGGATGTAGAGAGGTATGTTGTGGGAGAGTGAAGAGGGCATAGTTATTAACACTAAGGGAGGCACTATATAAACCGACATTGAGGTGAGATATTGCAACGGGACTGTGAGGAGTGGCTGCACAAGTGTGAGGGACCATGTATGCAGAGGGGAGTCGACTGTGTACCATTCTATTGTGATTGAGAGGAGCATTAGAGGAGAGGCATCATTTGGAATGGGAGATGGGAACAGTTAAACCATGAGCGGAATATGAGAGAGGGCTTGGCTAGCTCAATGTACATGATTTCTTGACTGTCGAGGAGGCCTTTGGTGAGCTTGTCAGATTCCTTGAGTGAGCTCATCCCTAACAGTAGTTTGAATCCTACTATGATCAGTTCTCATACAGTAGTCATGTAACAACCCATTCAACGCACAAAAAGAAGAGAATAAATTGTTCAATAGAGTATGGAAGAGTCGTTACTATTTGGCGGAGTTATGAACCCACAAAGCATTAAAAATGGAGTTAAAAACACAATTATTAAAACATGTCAAACCTATGTTATATCAAAGAATGCTTGTATTTAAAATTGGGAGGTATGTTGACCATGAGTTATGTTATCTGGGACTGACAACATAGTACATAGCTATTAAACGAGGGATGAGGCTGTGAGGTATATGCCATGTGGAGTAAGGAGGATAGATGAATATAAAAGATGCAGAAAGATGAGAATTTACATATAGAATATTCCTAAACGTACATGTGAGCAACCACAATCATTTAAGAAAAAGAATGTCCCTCTTAATGCATAGAGAATATGCAGTTGCTTCAATGTAGAGCTCAAAAGAAAAATTTCATGGAATTAACTGCAGACTACAGAGTTTCTGTAAGTAAGTTTGGTGAGTAAAGGAAACATTTCTGATAGGGAACAGAAACGAAAAAACTGATATGTATAGAGAGGCCACAAAACCAGTGGCTCAAATATGAGCAGGGTAGGAGATCACCCCCTCTGATACCATGTTAAACTCACATGCAATGCAAACAACTAATGTAAATGATAAGCATTAGATTGCATCTATTATTCACATACATACATACATACATACATACATACATATACATATACATATACATATACATATACATATACATATACATATACATATACATATACATATACATATAGTACATTGTTGTGACCCTTGGATTCATATTCCAAGTAGTCTCTTGGACTCCGGTGGTTGTTCACATTCCACACCAACCCATAGAGGATATTAGGTGTTCAACAACAACTTTGTCAAACATTCCTTCAAACCTTTCATGTGCGCTTTCAAACCATTCATCTTAGCTTCCATGCCATCCTTCAAACCTTCCATGTCTACTTTTAAACCATCCATGTCATCTTTGGTTTCTCTTTGTGAGAGAAAATTTTGTTGCTTTTGGTCCCGTAATTTTGATATATCATGTTGCAATTCTTCCTCTTGATGCGTCATAGTAGAGATTTCTGCGAGCTTAATGGGTGTAGAATTCTTTTGTTTTGGAGGAATTTTAGAATAACATACTTATATATATGCTTCAGTATTCCCTTTGAATCACTTCAAACTGATTTTTCAAACAAAAGATATGACAAAATTTGGAATATACACACCCCTTTCTTTCTTTTTTGGAGATCGCTGTTGTCATTGTTGTATACCTATAATTTAGGATTTCCAAGGACTAAAATTTGGTCCTCTGGTAACCCTATGAATCTCCTTTGTAATGCCACAAGTCAGACCAATATTGGATTCTTCAATATATACTTATGCCAGATCTCCCGCAATGGCTTGATTATGGACAGGTTCAATAGAGTGAAGTTGTACGAGATGCCATGTGTCACTGTTTCAACATGCAGCCCTGAAATTGCTATAGAAGAAAATATGGTCCATGTGATTTTGGTCACCTTTTACATAATTCAAATCCGATTCCTGAAATGAAAGTTATGACGATTTTCCCTAGGTCACTTTTTTGAGACTGAATTCTGGAGCATGAAAAAACCCTGACTTCTTCAGACTATCTAAAAAAATATAGCGAATCAAGATTTGAAATTCTGCATAAAGTTAAAAAATATTTCAACTCCACTTGGATGAAATTTCATTTTCCAAAGTTTTGTAGAAAAAATGTTATAGACAAAATTCCATGATGACCTGTTTGAAGTAGCAAAACCCCAGAATCCAAAGTTCTGATACCAAATGTTATGCAACCAACTCATAAATAGATAGATCAACAAATTAAAAATTATCCCCTTCAAGGGGGAAACTCCTTTAAATTACATAAATTAACAATTCTCATATTGATACAAATGACAAAACCTCATTATTTATATATAATATTATATATATATATATATTATATATATATATATGAGCCTAAGGGGTCACAATATAATTAAAGTCTACATAACAATAATAATGTAATGGAAAAACAATAACAATAGTGGGATTTTATGGGGCACAACAACAAAGATATGGGGGCTACATGGGCACAACAATAAAAATAAGGGGGCTACAATAGTATTATAGGGACCTAACACGAACCTGAGTGAATCTAGATAGGTATTGTGGAATGGTTTCATTTTTTTGTATTCAAATGCTCCTGAGTTTATCTCTCAATGCTAATTTTCCTGTATCACTGCTTCTTTGGAAGAGATATAAAAGAGTTTTCCCCATTTCAAAAGGAGTCTCCTTTCCATGCAATTTCGAAACCACATGATCTTTGACACCCTCCAGAATAATCTTCCTGGTATTCACTGTGTCTTTCTTCCACTGAGCAAGTGCTTGTGCATATGGTGTTGCTGGTTTAAGAATATCAGTTTGTGTATATTCCCATACCCCATTGTCATCCAGGATAACTTCCATCTTTTCTTTTGAAGCACAAAAATTCGAGGTGCCCTCCAATGAATACTCCAACCTCGATTCATTGAAAAACATTTTTCTTCCACTGAAGATAATATGCACCAAAAACTATGCAAATCAAAATTTCTCTGAGAGAAGATCTAGAACAAGGTTTCTAAGTAGTTTGCCAAGGCTCTCATACCATGTAGAAATTGCAAGAAATTTTCTATTGCTAATGAAATCAAACTGAAATCAAGATACAAAAAAAACTTCTACTATTTTGCAGAAAGGAAAACACATGATAGAAACACATGCAATGACATGCAACCATTGAAACACAAGAAACACAATAATTTATAGGGAAACCCAACTGGGAAAAACCTCATTGCTTCTTTGCATTATTTCAGATGAGAATATGGATTGATTATAATGTCTTGCTTCAATATTGAAGCACACCCTACATTACACTTTTGATCTCTTTCTCACTGACCTGCTCTGACCAACACTTAGGAAATTCAAGCCTCAACCATCCTCCTATTTCCATGCACAATCCTGGAGGAAAATTAGCTCCTAAATAATAGGGAAATTTCCTATATCCTTGCATAATTTCTAGAGGAATTGACCACCTGCTCAATGCAAAAAGTCTGTACACTCAACTAGTATACAGTTGATAATTACAATGTCCCTTTTCCTTGACTTCAACTAGGCAATTTGAATTCCATGCATGACTGGTTTTATTTTTAATATATTGATGAGATAACTGAGAGATCAAAGAGTTAACAAGTGTTATAACTACTCAACGAAACTCCTATTGACTCCACTAAAGACTAGATCTTAGTTAACTAATTTTAACTAAAAATAACTCCACTAGATTGCTAAATTTCAACAATCAATCAATGCACAACTATACTTCTAGCCTATAACTCAAATTTACAAACTTAACTAGGAGGCAAAGCCATGCCACTCCAGCTAACTGCAATCCAACTCATTCTGCTGATGTGGAAAATTGAATTTCTCCATTTGACTAAGGTACAAGTCAAATGAATACTTTTCTTGCTACATTTCAACAAAAATTGGGTCGAACTTTGTCTTTGAAGTGACATGCTACACCTAGTGTTTTCACAACTATCAAAGTTAAGAGACAATAACTCTACAAAGTAGTTAAATTTTGTTCACAATATACATATTACAGGTTTCCTTGGAAATTATGCTCAAATGTTGAATTACTCTAAAAGCATTCTAAATTGCACGAAACTCGATGCCAAGAAATTCAAACTTCTCTTGTTGCAGTCAATCACAATGTGAAGCCTAAATTGATATATTGGCAAAATATAATATTCCAACATTAAAAGAAATTACTTGTCCAAAAAGTATAGGCACCCATTTGAGGAAAGTCACACCCAAGAAAAACATATATCATGTTTTACATTTAAAAATAGAAAATTTGGATGGAGTAAACTTTACATCATTCACAATGATATTGGGTTGGGTTTTTGAAGCAAGCTTATGATATCAAAAATAAGAAATTGTATAATAACATGCTTGGAGGAAGGAACCACAAGGCACACTTTAGGTAGGGGATCAAACATGAACTGCTATTCTCACTCTTCTGAACCATGCACAGACTCTTTGTGTTTGTCTGACTGATATCGATCACCACCCCTTAGTTATTACATTTGTTTTTCATTTTTAGTCATATGTATATAATCATTATGCTCTTGATCAAATTATTAAAGGGATGTTCCACCAAATTTCGCTAAACTTTGTTCAATGAAAAAGTATTTGATGATTTGTTTTAGATAACTTATATTCTTTTGTTTGTGCTAGCAAGCTTAGAAAAGGTTTCGATAATGACCCCTTATTATTTAACTTATTTATGCCTTTTTCTACTATTTTCTTTAACAAGTGTTTGCCTTAGGCTTGATAACTACTCTTCTTGAATTATTAATTAAGCTCAACTTTACTTAGAGCTTCAACTTATGAGGAGAATGAATTATGCCTCAGACCACCATATGAAATTTGATTAAAATAACATGTATGGATGCCATAGTCTTTATAATAAATTTAATATAATAAATAATAAAAATTAATCCAAGAATTGACCAGTTCGTAATGCATTGAGTTGGTGGAACTTCCATTATAGGGTAACAAACTTCGTCTCTATAAGGCATAGCTGAAACAAGACGCCATAGGATTGGGGAAAGCGACAATTATAATGGATGTTAAGGAGATGTGTATAATATATGAGACATCAGTGTTGTGCAACCTCAAAATAAAATAAAATACGAGAGATAAAGCAGTGATGGTAGAAAGCTCTCAGTATGGAATTTTTACGGAAGTGAAAGAGAGTCAAAAGAACTTATGAAAGAAGCTCTCGCTGTGGAATTTTTACAGAGGTGAAAGACAGTCAAATGAACGTGTGAAAGAAGCATACGATGAATGTCATGTCAACCCGACTCCAAAATTAGACTATATGATTGTGACCATGTCTCGCTGGCTGATTAAAGACTGAAAATAGGTTAGTCGAGTGTACCTTGAGGTATGTGCATTTGTCTCTTGGTACAACTTCTATGGATTTTATCGAAAGAGACAAAGATTATTTATCTTTATGTTTTGAAAATATCACATGAATTCTCGTAAGATATAGATAAATCTTTGCAAAGATTTTCATATTAACTTGAAAAACTGTGATAGGATAACAAGAGTAATACATAATAATTATTTTGCTAATCTTTCTTGGGATGGGTTTACATATGCAAAAGAAAAGGTATTGCATCCATTTATCATTATGGGAATGAAAACACTCACTATTAATTATTTACCCAACTTATTTTCCAATCTCATTATAAACACGTTCTATTCCCATATGAATATAAGCCTATCAAGATGAAAAACATATATGAGAAAATATTTCATGTGCAGAGATAATAAGTTGGGATTTCCTATTTGAGGTGAAATATGTAGTTGCAGTTAAAGATACTAACTTATTATATATAGATTTTATGTACAAAGATAACATAATTCATAGGATTTTATTTGGAAACAATATGTTTTTTTTGTGCATTTAAGATAAGTCCATTGTGTTAATCTTTTTGCAAGAGTTTGCAAAAGTTACATGTTCTGGTGGGTAAAAATATAAGTTATTCGTGTGTTGTATATTGGATAGTTTGATTTTATTGCATGGTTTAGCATATGAAATATTAACTTTGTTACTATTTTAAAAAGGCTTTCCTAGTTCTTGTGCAAAAAAGAAGGGTTAATTATGATACTTTCTTGAAAAAAATGCATGAGAACTTTGTACATAAAAGATAAAGAAACTATGTTGTGTTCTTAAAAATAAGTATGTGTTACTTGCACAGAGAAAAAATCATTCTATTTGAAAAGAACACATATGCACATGCATAGAAAAATAGTTAATTGCATCAATTTTTTTTAAAAGGGAAAGTATTCTCATATATAACATAAATATCTAGATCCTCTTAAAGGAGAGATATGTGTTGCATGTATTAAAGAAGGGCTATTATGATAAAAAAAAAATCATGCACAAAGAATACATATTATAGGGATGTATGTGTTCTATTATGAGTTCCTAAATCTTTTTGTGTGCAGGATTGAGAATGCACATGAATCTTGCACACAAAAAGATTTAGGAACTCATGCTATTTTTCATAAAGAATGCATGTGAACTTTGTTTGAGCTTATTTTATTAGATTTTCATGATAATAAATATGCACAAATATAGTTATTTCTTTTAGAGGAAATAAGTGTATTTGCATGCATAAAATAGAAATACTATGTTTGATGTTTCTTGAAAAGAAATATGTTATTTGCTTGCATGAAGAAAATATAAATATTGTGTTTGATCTCTTGAAAGGAGATATGACCTTTGCACCCATGAGAAATACACCTATAATATTGGATTCTTTGAAAAGAAGTATGCATGGAGAGTGTATTATTATTATGTTATACCTTTGAAGAGAAACAAGTATTCACATGCAATAAGTTCATTAGGTTTCCTTTGGAAAAATGCATAGATCCATGCACAAGAAATAATAACTAAAACATTAGTTTTCTTTTAGAACATGGCATGTATTTGCATGTAAAATAGACTTTGTAAATAAATCTATCTTGGGAAAGATGCTTTTGGAATAAGGGACTTTCATTTGCATGCATAATAGTAATAATAAAAATATCTATTTTTTTGGAAATATTTCTTTTTCCCCCCAAGGAAAAATCACAATTTTCAATAAGATGTTTAAAATTACATGTTGTAGATGCTTGGAAGCATATGCTATAAGGGTGGTTGTTTCCACTGTTTGTGTGTTACTATCAAAAAATAATACTATCCTAGGTTGGGAGGCTGATAATTTATACATATGATATGTCTGACAAAAAATATATACATGAATAAACTAAGAAGAAATATGATCACAATCATATCTCAGAAACCATAAAATTAGGGCTTGTCTACCCCATACTGCTGCTGGTCATAATAAGGTATATGTAAGTATCTATAGAGTTACTACTCTATCTACTCCTGTATCATCAGTGCCCTTGAGGTTAGAGCGCGGCCTCCTTGGATAATCTATCAGAACCCTGGTTGTGCTCCCTGTATATGTGATGATAACAGATATAGAGATTTCAGAAGCATAGTCTCATCCAAAATGTTTTGGAGTGTGTGGACGTGGCATGCAGATTGTTGGTTAAACCAATTAATGATAAGTTTGGAATTGCAAAAAATATGAATGCGACGACATCCCTTCTCAAGTGAAAAATGTAGCAAATATTTGAGTGTAATATGTTCTGCAAAATTATTGGTTCCATCTCCCAGTCCCATCTGGATTTTATAAGTATGATTTTCAGCAATATGTAGTAACACACCCCCACCACAACCTTATCGCTGTGTTGAACCATTGAATTATGCCCATTAATGGATGTTCCTGTCGATAATCTCGACAGAGATATTGCGAGTAGTGTGAGGGCGATCATCCTCCGGTATACTGTTATATATTGATATGAGATGTGCTATTGTTTGAGTCCATGGTGATGTGTTACCCATAAAAATATGTTTATTTCTTTGCAACCAAGTGCACCAACATATTAGGAGAGGGAAGTTCCTAATCTTGGAATAGACCACCATGATTGCCATGTTTTCCAATATATTAGCTCCATGCCAATGATTGGGAAGGTGTAGATTTGCAAGTGCATTATGCCATAAAGAAATGGAAATAGGGAATAATATAGATAAGTGTTCAATAGATTCTGATGCCTGATTGCATGGCATAGACCATGTTGGTCTGAAATATGATCACTTCTGTAAATTATCCCTTGTAGGTGCCTTGTTGCGTAGTATAAACCACATGAATAATTTAGCTCTGGGAGGTGCATTCAGCTTCCAAAGAGCTTGCGACCACCAATCAAAAGAGGGTGGTTTGTGTGCAGAGTAGATGAGAGGATACCCTTCCTTAGGAGGATAGGAACCATGCTACGAGTGTGCCCATATGAGCTCATCCTTTCCCTCAGTGATACGAACATGTGATTCTGAGAGTGCACTAATATAGGATTGCCAATCATTTTTCCAGATGTTAGGTATACCCAATAGTTCAATAGATTTCCAGGCTTGATAGAAGATAGTAGAATTGTCCTGATCAATAATTTGAGAAAATCTAGTGATACCTGAGATCGAGAGGAAGTGTAGTAGCTCAGGGGGAAGATGAAAGGCATTCCCACATCTAGACCAAGGATCCATGCCGATACGAACTAGGTTACCATTACCAATTCTCCAAGTTAATCCATCACGGATGTATGATAGAGAGTTCAAAACCGCTCTCCGAACAATAAATATATTTGTTCTGTTCCATGTTGGTCACCTGATCCAATCAAGAATATGGAGAGGGTTAATATAATTCTGTATGACCATGTTATTCCATAAATTCTTTGTAGTAAGAACTTGCCATCCCACATTAGTTGCTAATGCGTTTGCAAAGGTGTCAAGATTTTTCATGCCCCATCTGCTCCATTTCTTTGGGAGAGCAATAAGATCCCATGTTATCCATGCATATGTATGATCTTCTTGTTTCCTTTTCCATAAGAATATGTAACACAACTGTTGTATTATATGCAATATGACCCTTGGAATCCAAGCCAAGGACATATAGTACACCGTTGTAGCTTCCAACATATTTGATAAGAGTGAGTCGGCCAACCCTAGAGAGTCATCTGTGATGCCAGATATTCAGTTTCCTTTCAATTTTTGCAACAAGCCATACCCAGTAAACTATCTTATAATGTATGGGCTTGAGTTGCAATCCAAGATATTTAAGACCATCATCAAATGAGAGAATAGTGAAGGGAAATCGCCGATGTGCAGTGTGAGTTTCATTGGGGGAGAAACCAACAACAGTCAGAGTTGATTTAAGTTGATTGCATTCCATGCATGTGGCAAAGAAAAAGGATCCGAGGATAGAAGAAAATGCAGTTGTATCACCAATCAATCCATTGAGGAATATGAGGACATCATCAACAAATAGTAGATGGGTAAGAATGCAATTGTTGGTGATTTTAATACCCTGAAGTCTTCCTTGTTTTTTTCCTCAGATATAAGATGACTCAAGCCTTCCATGAACAACAAGAAAAGTAGGGGAGAGAGAGGACAACCTTGTCTAAGGCCTTGCTCAGCATGAATGAAGGAAGAGGTAGAACCATTGATAAGAACACTATATGAAACATTGGAAATACAACACATGATCCATTGGATGAAAGCTATGGGAAAGCCCAAATGAGTCAAAATAATTCTCAAGTATAGCCAGCTAAATCAAATGCCTTTGCTAAATTAGTCTTTAGGATCATACCTTTTAGCCTCTTGATCTTGATGGAATGGAGGTCCTCCTGGGCGGTGCCAACAACTCCATGAATCTGACGATGATTAAGGAAGGAAAACTGTTTCAGTGAGATATGCTCGGATAACATAGGTTTAAGGTAATTGGAAATAATTTTGGCAATGATCTTATATATGAAATTACAAAGAGAGATGGGCCTAAAGTCATTGAAGGTCATAGCAGAGTCATATTTGGGAATGAGAGAAATAAAGGTTGAATTAAATGCATCATACATTTGGCCACTTTGTTGAAAAATGTGCAACAAGAAATGCTAGATTTAGAAAGTGCTAAAATAGATCTGCTAAAAATAGCATGTCTAAAAATAGCAGTTTGGCCAATGAGCATTTTGGCCGCCTTGGGTGAGAGGTGAAACTGCTAAAAATAGTATTTCTGGGTCCCTTCCTATTTTTAGCAGTCCCTGGTCTAACTATAGGAAGTAAAAACGAATTTGGTCTTAATAACAGTTTAAAATATTAATTAATTAATCTCCATGAGTTAATTAGTTATGGAAAATTAAACTTGAAGTCTTTGTGAGATCATGCAATTATTTCTCCACTAATTGGGGAATGTGTCCTTGATTTGCTCCACTGATTGAGGAATTAAGGATGAGTTCTATAATGGGAGGATCAGTTGGCTTAGTTTAACTTAGTCAAGTCTAGTTAGATTAATTTAACAAGTTGTTAAAATAATGAGTGATAGTTTGCTGATGCTTGCATGCATGTGACAACTATTATTTTCAGATAACTGAGTATTCTCTCATGGATAACTGATGCATAGCAGTTTAGACAGAGACCCAGTTGAGATCAGATGAGGGACAATGTACTATCAGATGCTAGGATATTTCTAGTAAGTATTCCTTGCATGAGGAAGGAATCTATTTTCTTTTATGACTACGTAGTTGGACCTAAGGTGACAATAGGTATGATCAGGCCAACTTACAACCAATATAACAAGGCCTAGGTAGTCCATGATTTTCATCTTTTGGTTGAAGATCATCAGAGTACAGAGAGAGTAGGATAGCTTTTGAGCTGATTCTTTTTGTATGTTGTTGAGGATTTCTACTTGATTGATAATACAGAGATGGGGTTTTAGGCTGGTGCTTTTCCCGAATCAATTCTTCTGTGTTATGTGTTATTGATTCCTTCTTATCAGTTATTGTGTTCATGCTTGATGTTGCTCATGGTTGATTAACTTGCGCAAAGTTTATGGTAGATGTAGATCTAGTATTATGCTTTAGTACATTGCATATATCATTTGGATCTACAGGTGAAATTTCTACATGATATTAGTGAGCTAGCTGATTTGTAGAGAAAATTCTACACACTTACTCGACATTCTTCAATAACTTGAAGTAGATCATTGCCAAGTACTTCAAAAAAGCAAGATAAAGTTCTACTGGCCATCTATTCGGTCTAGGGCTCTTGTCTTTTTTGAACCATTTGAGGGTGCCTTCTAATTCACCCATAGATGTTGGCTTGACGAGATCCTTTGCAACTTCATGATTGACAAATCTAGGAAACAACCCTACCACTTTGATAATCTCAACAATAGTAGATTCCTGTGGTGCTTTATAGATCTGACTGAAGTGAGAGGTACTGAGAGTGGCCAGATGATTGAATGATTATACCCAATGTCCATAATCATCATTCAAATTATAGATAGTATTAATGGTCCATCGACCATTTGAAAATTGATGATAAAACTTTGTATTATCATCCCTAGATTGAAGGCAAATGGCTTGACTCCTAATTATCTAGGTTTCCTCTTTGTCCTTTAGGATTCTAGTCCTCTCTACTTCAAGTTTGATAATGCAATCTTTTTCTTTAACAGATTCAAATCCACGACCATCTGCTCAAACGAGATTAGCAAGTTCAAGTTCAATATCGTTAAGGAGGTGATCATCCCTTGCTTTTTTTTCTTTGGCCCAGTCAATTGTTTTGTGCTTGAGGTAGATAAGTTTTTTAGCAAAATATTCAATGTGTGAGTGTCCAAGAGTAGGGGGAAGTGATTTCCAATAATCAGTGACCATTTTGGTATACTCCTCATCCTTGATCTAGGTCAAGTTAAACTTTAAAAGGGCTTTTGCCTTGCAATCTGCACTTGCAAATTCAAGGTAGATAGGAGAGTGGTAAGATAATCCTCCCAATATGACCCATTTCCTATATAGGGATAATCGTCCAAGAAGAGTTTCTTTGATAAGAAAATGGTCCAGCCTTATGGTGAGCATAGCCTCTCCAGTCCTTTGATTTCGTTAGGTAGGTTGGAGCTGAGCCATAGGAATATCAATAAAGTGGTGATATTCTAGCAGAAGACTAATGGAATCAGAGAGTGGATAAACCTGAACATTGTGTCCCCAATATTTTGCATGGATAATGGAGAAATTAAGTTCTCCCCCCAAGATGATGTTATATACTTTCATTTATGTAGTATTGAGGAGATTTTCCCAATATGCATCCCAATTAATGCAGGGACCATATAAATGGATCAGCCTCAAATCCTTCCCAAGATCAGAAGAAAATGTGTCTACCCTTGTAATACCATCCCCCCCCCCTAAATATTGAGCAACTTGACTTCCTTAGGGTTGTACCAAAAAACAATGCCTCCATAGCGGCCACAGAAATCAAGAGCATGAAAGTTCCAACCAGATACAAGGAACTCAAGGGTAGGGATGATATGATCGAAGAGAGAAAGGGTTTCCCTTAGGAATATGATCTCCACCCTCTCGAGTTCCAATAGTCTCCTAGAGGCTAGTTTTTTGGTAAGACTAGCCATCCCAAGAAAATTGTAGGATAACCACTTCATGGGGAACTAGGGGTAGGAGAGGTCATAGCTCTAAGGACCTTATCAATGGGAAGTTGTTTGCCTTGTGCTACATCCAATACAGCTTGGATTATAGCCTTTTCAATATGGGAATGTCTACCTCTGGTAGGTTTAGTGGACTTGGAGGGGGAATAATGCCAATGCCACAACAATCATCTGATGAAGATTTGACCAGTGATCGGAGGAGGTAAGGATGACTGCATTGAGAATCATTTGAAGTCTTAGTAGAGGGTGTAGTGTAAGGGACATCAAGAATAACAGAGGGTGTGTCGGAGCAAGTGTGGTGGGGGGGGGGGGGGAGGATACTGGGGAGAAGGTAAGAGGGAAGTGGACAAATGCCGAAGCAGAGATTCATTGTGAAATATATGCAAAGAGATGAGAATCTGAAATAGAGGCAGTAAAAAGAGGGAGAGAAGAGGAAGGATTATGAGAAGTGATGCTAGTCGCAACCACATGTGATCTAGTAATGCGAGGAGAGGGTGGGTGAAAAGGTTCCTTGCTCAGTCCATGCATCTAAGAAATTGTCTTTGGGTGGCGCCCAACAACCTTTGCAGGCCTCTTTCCCTGTGATCCTGATGGAATATCGTTGCGGTGTTATCAGGATGAGATATAGATGCAGAGCTGGAAGTAGGTAGTGGAAAATCCTTGTACAAGTTTCCAATCTTATGGCACCAACGACATTTATAGGGAACCCCCTCATAATCGAGAATATGTAGCGACTAGTGTTCCTCCACTATATATTTAGGTTTTCCTCCAAAACATCACGCATATCCAAATGTACCAAGATGCAAGCCACAACCATATTCCCAACGACAATATAGGATTTATCATAGTCCAAATAAGTCCCCAGTACATTCCCAATGCATTTAAATATGTCCCCAGACTAGAAATGCAGTGAAAGACTAGGCAGATGAACCCAGATTGGGCTAGCCCCCAGATGCTCACATTCTGGGCCAAAAAGGGGGCTCCATCTCTTAAAAAAGACTGATGCGAGTTCTATGTGCCAGAAGTTAGATAAAACACAAGGTACATATTCAGGGCGCTGAAAGTGAAGGGTGAATTATCTGCGAGATAAAGTAACCACCGAAGGTAGATCTTCTAGCACTTGGCCCAAAATATCCAAAATCCATTGTCTGAGCTAGGCAGCAGTGTAGGAACATCCCTGTACCTGACCAACCAGAACATTGTCTATGGTGTTGAGCACGTCCCGCACCTATGAGTTGTCATCGAAGGTTAACAAGATATTTTTGCTCCTGGCCTTGATTCCCTTGTACTTCTTTATAGTCTAGGGCGATAATCTAATGGAGGGATTAACAGGGGCATTAGAGGAATGTACTATTCTCCATGAGCCCTGGAACCTTCTCCCAAGTTAGGTAGTGGGAGGGAGGAGCCTTCAAAAAAGCTAGATGTAATAGGGATGGATACCTGAGGTGGGGGGATGTGAGTAGATGGTGTTGATGAGTGAAATTAGTGGGGGTCCACATCTGAAGGGTTAGATGGGTAAGGTACCTAAGAGGAGGGGATACCGAAGATATCCGGTGAATAAGAGGATGAGGATGAGTCCAAGCAGGTGGTGAAAAATCGAAGGGTAGTAGGGGAGGGAGGAGTAATGGTAGAGCACGACAAGAAGAAGGATGCGTCAGGTGAGCCAAAAAATAGAAATGAAGAAGAAGAAAGTCCGACCGACGACACAAAGTTATGAGCCATAACACAAGGATGAGAAAAATAGACGCCAAGAATACCTTAGGGTTGCCCGTAAGAGTTGTAGGTAGTTGCAGAGAGATCATGGAGGTTGTGAATGACATATGAGGTGGAGATACCATCCAGATAGGCTTAGAGTCGAATGGATCCTTGGAGTAGTCGATCATATCTACCTCCATCTCAGATGAAAAATAATGATAGGAGATCCACAAAATATTCACTCCAGTTGACAGTTTCCAAGACCCAAAGAAAAGTGCGTTGATGTATACCCTAGGTGCCAAAAAAAGGAAGATGGAAGGTGGCTAGCAGGAAGCTGCAGTCACCAAGGGAAGTTGATAGTGTCTTAACAACAGTCGTGAGCGGAAAGTGCCCTAGCTTTATGTAGTCGAGATCGAGGGTCCTGTTGTTACAGATCCATCCCTAGTCCTAAAGTTCACAAGCCTCCATGTGATGTCCCTTGGAAATATTACTTAGTTACATGCACAAAAAATAATTTGAGGGTATAACTTTCTTTGAATAAAGTTTTCATCTAATTACATGCATGGAAAACAAAGCTAAGTTTCTAGTATCCTTTAAATCGAAGTGGATGGCTATAGTGGTTTTCCTCTGGAGAAGAACATGTGCTTGTGCGAGAAGGATCATAGTAATGTGGTATTTATATTGATATGATTTTGCTTATAATTAATGCATGAGCATTGCTGTTAGAAGAAACATCTTGTGATATTTTTCTTATGCTACATGTATGCACATGAATAGATGTTGAATAATCACTATTAAATATTTATTATTGACAGATAAATACTCTGATAAATTCTCACTAGTGAAGTAAGAACCAACTACCAACCTTTGCAAATATGAAAATATTAATGATACATTTAATGAACACGACTAAAGTTATAATGAACTAATGATAAAGAATAAATGCATGAACGAAAAATATTTGGAATTTCCTTGAAGAGGATGATAGAATGTTTTAAAATAACATTGAAAGAACCCCTTAGATGTTAAAAGTAAACAATGAGTCAAGTAGTGAAACTTGAATGAAATATCTAGTTGTTAACTGAGTCTTGTCATGGCTGCATTAAGATGGTTGGTAGAATTAATTAGTTAGTCATGCATGACTAACTTTTAAAACTTATATGCATGAATTGGTTTTGATTAAAGCTTATTAAAAGTTGTAAACAAGTGATTATGGTAGTTACCTCATGTGCCGGTTTTGTTGGTAACAACATATTGTGGGCAATTAGAAATGTTTGGATTGTTACCCTTACTGTTATTGACATATACACATTAATGAATATTTTTATATACTTTTATGCATGAAGCATTGTATGCATGAAACTAAAATGATTGCGGAAGTGAATACTTATTTAAATAATGCATATTTATGATAAGCATTGTTGATGGGATTAAGCAAGAGTAGCTTAATGGAAACTAGAAAACCTATGAAGGTAAAACATTGCAATGAAAATTGCAACTGTAAATGAGAATGTATAATGTTATGATACACATGACTGTGTTATTTGGAAAATCAAAATGTATACCACCTATATGTCGGTTTTGTTTCTTGTCAATCTATATATTGTGGACCCATGTTGTATCAATGCATGATATACATAAATGTTTTTTTTATTTTAATGATAATGTGCATATGGTTTACTATGTAAATTAATGTGGGAAATAGCGCTAAAAGAGAATTTCACATGCCAGACAATTGTGGATAGTTTTGAAAGGAAAGGAGGCCATGGGTTGATGGCAGTTTCTTGCTTAGAGGGGTTGATGGTGCTTTCCTTCTTTAATTTCCTCTCCTTATAGATAAGATTATCTTAGTAAAGGAAAAGAGCTGGCCAAGATTGTGAGAGGGAAAAAAGCTTGAGGAAACTCTGTTGATTTGGAGCTTATTGGAGGAGGCCCAAAATTCCTCATAGATGGGACGTTGCCAGAGGAATAGGTAGTACACTACCAAGAGGGATCTAATTGGACCCTGTGTGGTCATTGGAATTCTTGAGATGGATGGCCACTGGAATTCTAGAATGGGCCTTGTACGGTCTATGTTAGAGAATTGTCTGGATGTGAAAGCGACTCAATCTGGTTGTGTAAACCAGTTCCCATGGGTTGGTAGGAACATTCTTTTACCACTATGGTTATCGTAGCAGAAAAAATTAAATAATTAGTTATGTGTTGTGTTGAAAGTGAATTTTCTATATAATCGTGTAAATATTTTATGTATATCTTGACAGGAAAGGAGTGTAGTACTCGGTAAGGAATTATTGGTAGTATAGTTCCTTTATTGTATTACCAATCTTATGAATGTCTCTAGCAAGGGCTAAGCTAGTTTGAACGTGATGCAATTATTGATCATTTCGATGATTGGAGAGGTAGGTGTTCTCTAAGTACTTTTAGAAGTACTATGTGGTTGTATTTAGCGAGAACTAAGACAATGTGCACATGGTGCAGTGATTTATCATTTTGATGACTAGAGGGTTGGTGCTCTTTGAGTACTTATGGAGGTGCTTGGTTAAAATGTCACTTGACATTGTATAAATTACTGATAGCTATAAGTATTTCATTTGATTGAAAATGTTGTGAATGATGTGATTATGTTGGATTTTTAGATCATAGATTATAGGGTGCTTGTTTTTGGTTTGTTAAACCATTGAAGCACTTGCATAAAAGTGACAATGACTTCCAAGATTAATTGGTAAGTAACAGTAAGTTGGTATAGATATTTTGTTTTGCTTACATGAATTAGAATAATGGATAAGTGATTGAAAGTAGAATTTGCATCTTTTTGCAACTTTAAATGCTTATGAATATTGATAAAAACATTATTGTTTCATTTAATGGTATTTTTGGAAATGAAAGTCCTTCATTTTGAAGGGGAAGGATACCTTTTTGGGTTATTTAGGTTGTTATATCATGAGTAAAAGTTAAAGTTCCAACGAGAGACCAACACCGAGGATGGTGTTCACTTTAAAGGGGGAGTATGTAATATCCCTCTTACCACCATATGACATTGGATTAAAATAACATGTATGTATGCCATATTATTTATAATAAATATAATATAATAAATAATAAAAAATAATCCAAGAATTAACCGGTTCGTAATGCATTTAGTTGGTAGAAATTCCATTACAAGGTAACAAACATAATCTTTATAAGGGCTGGCTGAAACAAGATGTCATCGGATTGGGGGAAGAAACCAATGTAATGGATGTCGAGGAGATGTGTTTAATATATGATACCTCAATGTTGTGCATCCTTAAAAAAATAAAATATGAGAGACAGATTAATGATGGTAGAAATCTCTCGGTATGGAATTTTTACAGAGGTGAAAGACAATCAAATGGACATGTGAAAGAAGCTTTTGATATGGATTTTTTACAGAGGTTAAAGACAGTCAAATGAACATGTGAAAGAAGCATACGATGAATGTCATCTTATCTTGCCTTCATAAGTAGACTATATGATTGCTACCATGTCCCGTTGGTGGATTAAATATTGAAAAGAGGTTAGCCGAGTATACCTTGAGGTATGTGCATTTGTATGTTTGTACAATTTCTATGGATTTTTGTCGAAGGACGCAAATATTATTTATCTTTATGTTTTGAAAATATCACATTAGTTCTCGTAAGGTAAAGATAAATCTTTGGAAAGATTTCCATATTAACTTGAAAAATTGGGATAAGATAACCAGAGTAATAAATAATAATTATTTTGCTAATCTTTCTTGGGATAGGTTTACATATATGAAAGAAAAGGTATTGCATCGGTTTATTATGATGGGAGTGAAAACATTCACTATTAATTATTTACCAGACTTATTTTCCAATCTCATTATAAAAAAGTTATATTCGCATATGAATATAAGCCTATCAAGATGAAATAAATATGTATGAGAAAATATTTCATGTGCAGAGATAATAAGTTGGGATTTCCTTTTGGAGGTGAAATATGTAGTTGTGGTTAAAGATAGTAACTTATAAAATTACATTCTGAAAAATTATATATAGATTTTATGCACAAAGATAAGATAAGTCATAGGATCTTCTTTGGAAAGAATATGCTTTTCTTGTGCATAAAACATAAGTCAATTGTGTTAATTCCTTTGCAAGAGTTTGCAAAAGTTACATGTTCTCGCAGGTAAAAATATAAGTTATTTGTGTGTTGTATATTGGATAGTTTGATTTTATTCCATGGTTTAGTGTATGAAATGTTAACTTTGTTAATATTTTAAAAAGGCTTCCCTAGTTCTTCTGCACAAAAGAAGGGTTAATTATGATACTTTCTTGAAAAAAAAATGCATGAGAACTTCGTACATAAAAGATAGAGAAACTATGTTGTGTTATTGAAAATAAGTATGAGTTATTTGCACAAAGAAACAATCATTTTATTTGAAAATAACACATATGCATAAACATAGAAACAATAGTTAATTGCATCAGTGATTTTTTGAAAAAGGGAAAGTATTTTTGTATGTAACATAAATAGCTAGACCCTATTAAAGGAGGGATATGTGTTGCATGCATTAAAGAAGGGCTATTATGATAAATTTTTGCATGCACAAAGAATACATATTGTAGGGATGTATGTGTTCTTGATAAGGTTTGCTTAAGTTTATGCACACGACAAGATAAGTTAGGGATGTTGTTCTTTTGAGAAGAGAATGCACATGAATCCTCCACACAAAAACATTTAAGAAGTCATGCTATTTTTCATAAAGAATGCATGTGAAATTTGTTTGAGCTATTTTTATTAGATTTTCTTGATAAGAAATGTGCACAAATATAATTATTTCTTTGAGAGGAAATAAGTTTATCTAAATGCATAAGATAGAAATGCTATGTTTGATATTTCTTGAAAAAAAATATGTTATTTTCTTGCACCAAAAAAATAGAAATATTGTGTTTGATCTCTTGAAAGGAGATATGACCTTTGCACCCATGAGAAATACACCTATAGTGTTGGATTATTTGAAAATAAGTATGCATGGAGAGTGTATAATTATTATGTTAGACCTTGGAAGATAAACAAGTAATCACATGCAATAAGTGCATTAGCTTTCCTTTGGAAAAATGCATAGATTCATACACAAGAAATAATAACTAACACATTAGTTTTATTTTAGAATAGGGCATGTATTTGCGTGTACAATAGACTTTGTAAATAACTCTATCTTGGGAAAGATGATTTTGCAAAAAGGGGTTTGCATTTGCATGCATAATAGTAATAATAATAATATATATTGTATCAGAAAGATTATTTAGGTATATGCACAAAGAAGAAGTTGAGGGGCTAAATTTCTTTGAATAAGTTTTTATCTAATTACATGCATGGAAAACAAAGCTAAGTTGCTAGTATCCTTTCAATGGAAATGGATGGTTAACATGTGCTTGTGCGAGAAGGATCATAGTATTGTGGTATTTATTTTGATATGCTTTTGCTTATAATTAATGCATGAGAAATGTTGTTATATTTTACTTATGTTTCATTTATGCACATGAATATATGTTGAAGAATCACTATTAAAGATTGATTATTGGCTAATAAATACTCTATGTAATCATGATATCAAGTTTTCTGATGACAACAATGGTAGAAAATGATGGTGACTTGTGCAAGGATAGATTATGGTTAACATTGTGGTAGGTAAAGAACTAATGGTCCATGCAGATGAGTGTGAGTTGCAAGATGGTCCACCAAGCCACAAAGATATAAAGATTGAAGATTGTGGATAAATGATATCTTGATGATTGTAATAGTTTTTAGCTAGATATGTTGTATTTAAATGATATTTATTTGTAATATTTTATGACAATGGTTAAGGGATAAATTCCCTTATGAGCCATTGAGTGAGGGGTGAACACCCTCAGGAGCGTTGAATAATAAAATTATACATTTATTGGTTTTAACCCTACGGGTTTTCCAAGGTACATTGGTGTTCAATGATACGATTTCTTATTGTGTTAGTTTTATGATGTTGATTCCTTGCATGATGTGATGTTCATAATATCAAGTATGTGATTAACTAATATGGTTAAAGGAATCATCAAATGGATGCAAGGTTACATCAAAAAGTTTAATATGCTACAACAATGCTTGTAATGTTTATGTAATTTACTATTCCTTTATTAAAATAACCCTATTCTATCTAATAGTTAATGAGGAATCTGGAATAGTAATTTAGATTAATTACATGTGGGTAAATTGTGTAAAGATTTTTCTAATTCCATCCATTTTCATGCGATATACTTAAAAATGTTACAGAAAAATTTAAAATTCTAAAATAAGTATTATAAAATAAATATTAAAAATAAAATAAAATTATATCATTGATTTTAAAATTAAATCCTCTATCAATAAAAAATAAATATATATATATATATATATATATTATATTATATATATAATATATTATAATATATATAATATATATTATATATCATATATATATAATATATATACACATTCATATAATACTTATTTTTTATTTTTTAATTATTTTATTATTATATTAAAATTTTAATTTTTTTTTTTGCTGGGCAAAGGCTAAACTATTTATATTAAAAAACCAAAAAAGTATTTACAAGAGGTGTGAGCCTTTGAGAGCGTGTGTTCAACTCTCTGTCAAAGCTTTCCTTATCAACCTGGATCCTCTGCTTATACAAGGTAGAGATTACAAAAACATCAACAGAAATAGTTTTTACTGCGACATAGTCAGACATAGAAACAAGAAATTAACCCGGTCCACAAGACACATTACAAAAAACAGTGGTTCCATGCAGCATTGCGTCAATTGCTGGCCGCCTCTTAATGAAACTGAACCAAAAAGGAAAAACATCGTGCGCCTGAGACCAAAGGCTTACCCTTGACGCTTCTGCCATTACTTGTTCTGCTTCTTTCGCTCCTCAGCTTCACGTTTCAGTTCATGCTTCTTTCGATCCTCTGTTGCACGTTCTGGGTCACGCTCCCAAGTCACCTCCATCCCATCCGGAAGGTCTTCGAGACGATCAATACCAGGCAGTAGTTTAAGGTACAGAGCGTAGTCGAAAGAGTCCTCTGTCTCCTCATTCCTTATCTTACTCTGAGGGGAGGAAGGCTTGCTGCTTTGAACCTCCATTAGAGCCTCTGGTGGATTCTCAGAAGTAGCCATGAGCTCTTTTCCTTTGAGGCTGCCAATTTCCTGTAAAGCTTCAGCCTGCTCCGCCGAGTATCCAAGGGTGCTCTCCTCATCTATCCTGCTCTGTAACTCAGGGCTGTAAGAACTGTCAGCCGAATCCTTTAACTTGGTTGAATTGTCCGAGGAGGGAGGCATCTTTTCCTCTATTTCAGCCTTCCAGCTACCGTCCTCCTCATCCTCCTCAGAAAAAATGATAGTAATCATGGCTTTTACCACAGGCTTATTCCTCCTTCGACGGTAATGAAGAGTCACGGTCTGCACTGAATTGCTTATGTCTGAATCAGAGTGCTCCGAGTCATAGGAGGGTGGCGAAGCAAAAGCCAGTGGTGAGATGCGCCTCGGGCTTGATTGGCCCCTGCCTCTTGTGCCGCCTCGCTGCCCAGAATTGCGCCCCCTACGAGGCCCAAGATACCCAGTGCGAGGAGCCATGATGAACTCAAGATACCCAACTGCTATCTGAGGACGAAGCCGAGCTTCCTTATGCCTCCGTCTACCAGTAAGAGTTCCGATGGAGAGGTTTCCCCGATGGCCCAGCAACCCAACGGCCAACGTCAAATTCTCCTTAGAAGAATGAGGACAAACCGCAAGAATTGGACAGGGGATGGACTCGAGGGTGGGCCTGCTGCCCTCAGAGCCTCCCTCCTCAACTCTGACCTTAACTGCTAACCTCTCAATACCAGAGCCGAACTGCAAACAGAGAATGAAGAATGTATGCGCCATTTTGAGATAACTGGCGTCGATACCTTGGGAATTCAATTGCATTGATGAGCCATTAAGGCTCGTAAATTCTCTTGGGGCAGAAGCCAGCCCAGAACCCATGGCGACCACTTGTCTGAGGCGTGGCGACTTGTACTCGGCGTGTGGGTGACGCATGAGCTTAAATGCGTATAATAACACCCGCATCTGGGTATTTTAAATTTTAATTTTAACAACTTTTACATTTATTAATTTAACAAAAACTTAAAAAATTCTAATCATATCCTGAAAGAAATCAAAAGTGACTACTAAACCCAAAAACATGTACCCCTCATTCACTTCATACCAATACTGGCGCAACCAAATCTAAGAAGCTAAGAAGTCTTCAAACCTTAACCACACCAAATTGATAACCATGCTACACATTATGATTAACGAAGTAAGGAAGAGTCATATTCACTTTATGAAGGTTTGTTTGATTAGTAGAAAGGTGTAAAAAATTCTATTCATTTATTTATTTTAATACATTGGTTATAATACATCATATTAAAAAGTTCTCAAAATTCTTATTAGTGTGCTTAATAATTTATTTTTTTCCTAATTTTTTTATTAATATAAAAAAAAATAAAATTTATAACTTGTATTGTATTAATGTCGTAAAAATCAAATTTAATTTTCAATTATGATGATGATGATGGTTAATATCCACTGAGACCAAACTTTGGTTTATCAGACCTAAAGAAACTAATTATTTAGTTTGATTTAAGAGTTTATTCAAATACTCAAAAAGCTTGATTATTTAGTTTGATTTAAGAGTTTATTCAAATGCTCAAAAAACTTGGAGAGAAGCCTCCCGAGCTCACTGTAATTTTGACAACGTAAAGTGCTAGGAAGGTTAGTATTGCAACAAAGATTTTGAAACTGAGATCTAATGTGGTTGTACACGGGGCACTCTAAGAGGAAGTGATTTTCATCCTCGACATTCGTATTCTCATAGAGATGGCAAAACCTTTCCATCCATGGTGTTTTAGGAACTGTCGGACGACCCCTTTCACTATGGAGCTCATGAGAGTTCGTTCTAATCTTGGCTATATTAATTTTCTTCTTTGAGCTAGTTAAAACAGAGATACTTTTGATCTTCTAGGGTGGGGTTGATGGCCTCCTTATAATATCTTAATTTTCTTTTAGTTGTTAAATCTTTCTCACACCACATTTTTTCTTTGAACTTAGAAGTAACAATATTTTTAATGTTATTAATGTTTTGCAATGCAACATTCTTGTTGATCTCCCAATGGTTTAACCAGGCCCTAGTGTCTTTATACCAACCTCGTTTGAGCCTTAGGTGGTTTTGGTTGGAATTTAAAACTAGCTTAGGAAGTCTATGGTCTCCTATGTTATTGAGTTTGTGCTTGTACAACATAAGCCTAGTCATAGCTAGGCTCTCAATAGGGGAAAGACCCACTTCTATAAGGAGAATAGGATAGGGTGTGTTGCTTTTAATTTTGAGGCTATATGTTATAAAACGCTTCTAGATTTGCTCAATCTTCCTCCAGGATTCTCTAGAGATGCTACAACCCCAAACCTCACATCCATATAAGCTAACCAGAGTGACTAAAGTTTCAAAGAGGAACTTCTTTCTATCCCACATTATGAGGTTTGTCATTTTACAATCATTTTCAAGACCAAGATAAGCTTTCCGTCCCCCATTAATCCTTTTCTCAATGCTATAGTTCCAGTTGAGCTTGTGATGAATATCAATTCCTAGGTACTTGTAGGAAGACACTTCCTCCAAGTTATTATTGTCATATATAAAATTAGTGTAAGTGTCCTTCTTGGATTTGATAGTCATAACTTTTGTTTTGCCAGTGTTAACAATCATACCCATGGTAAAGCAGAAATCCTTAAGAAGTATAAGTTGCTTATCAAGATCAAATGGGCACCTTGCGAGAAGAACAATATTGTCATTGTAGAGAAGAAGGATGATGACTATCCCACCTAAGATCGTGCCAGCACATCCTGCTTCCTCTAAACAACCTTCTAGCTTGTCGATGTAAATGCCAAATAGGGTAGGGGAGAGGGGGAAACCTTGTTTAACTCCGATATTACACTTAATATCTTTCGACCATCCCTCATTGCTCTTTAACTTGGAAATTACATTCTCGTATAACCTTATAGCAACAGCTCTCAACTCAAAAGGAACCTTTAGCTCTTCTAATTTGTTCCAAAGGTTGTTTCTAGGAACCGTATCGAAAGCCTTTCTAAAGTCCACAAAGCAACAAAAGCAATTAGATTTATCATTACAGAATTCCTCCACAATGATCCTAAGCATAACGAGGTGGTCTGTTGTTGAGTGTTGCTTTCTAAAACCCGCTTGGCCTTTAGTCCACTTACTTTCACTTTCAAGCCATATGTTGAACTTCCTTTCCAAAATATTACCATATAACTTGGCTAGGAGAGGGTTGATCATAATTGTCCAATAATTAGAGGGGTTATTTGTATCCCCACTTATAAAAATAGGGATAATGAGGCTTTAAGTCCATGGTTTAGGGAACACTTGCTTGACTGCTTGATTGAAAAGCTTGTGAATGTAGGGGATGAGGACAGGACCTCCAAATTTTAATATTTCTACCTGGTAACCTTCAATGTCCTTAGCTTTCCCATTAGCCAAGCGATTAACCCCAAAATCAATGTCATCTAATGAGAAAAAAAATTTCGTTGTGAGCAGGGTTTCAAAGTTATCCATGACATTTGGAGATTCATAAAGCTTTTTAAGATAGGAATTCCAGTCGTGTAAAGTAATTTTATTATTATCTTTAGTTTTCCTAGTTAGAATCTATCTCAAGAATTTCTTAGGAGCTACCTTAGAGAGGTGTAAGAGATTCTCTTGTATTTCATGAATATACTACCTTTTTTCCTTTTAGTTAGGGATTTGTATATTTTTATCTTGCCAATTTTAAGAGATTCATCAATAACTTCCTTAATGGCTCTCCTCACACTTTTACAATCTTTGTCATACCATGGGTTGGTTTTGCTATTTCTTTTACTACTTGAAACTTCGATTGAGAACTTGTTAACAGAATATGAGAGAGTTGTAGTAAAATTATGATAGAGATCTTCTACGCTGTCTATACTAGTTAAAGGAAGCAAATTAGTTTTTAATTCATTTAGAAAGAGATATTTTTTATTTCTATCAAAGATTAACTTATTTTGGCTATAAGGATTATCTTCTATGGGATCTCTATGCATGACAAAATTGAGAGTTACAAGTAAAGGCCTATGATCAGAGTCAGGCTCATGGTCGTTTAAGATGACAAAAATTGTTATTTCGTTGTATAGAGGGAGATCGGAGATAACATAGTCTATCACGCTGCTACCAAGCCCATGGATGCAGGTCATCTGGCTAGAATTGGGTCACTTCTTTAGACCATTGCAAATTATGAGATCCTGAGCACTACAGAGCTTGACTAGCTCCGACCCAAACAAATTCTCCCTGAGATGATCTTTAGAGCTCCTTTTGTATCGGCTAGCCAGAGGAAGGTCTTCGTGTAACCAAAGAGGATTAGGGTTGGAATGATTGCTTAGAAGAATAGCTTGGTTGCTTGAAGTTCGAGCATTAAATTCACCCATTAAAAGGATATTGCCTTCATTCCTTAGGCTAGAAATATCATTCTCTAAACCATTGTAAGGACTATTTTTATCTAGATTCGTTTTCTTATAGAAGTTAGAATTAATGGGGGGGAATAACATATTGATATGTAGGTCTTTTTAACATAAATGTCAATAATTTATATCCAACTATATTGGTTGTAAGGGTCATTTTATAAACCCTAGCATGGGGAGAGATGTTCTTCTTAATGTAACAAGTTATACCCCCAATGCCTCTACGAAAGGATTGCTTATTCCAGGTAGACCATAATGTAAAGTCATCTATGTTAGGGACCTTAGATTCTTCGTGCTCCCAAGTTTCAACAAGCAAAATAATATCAACATCATTCGAGATCCAACTTAGCTTGGGGCCTTTGTTCCATGGAAAGTCGCGACAGTTCCAAGAAAAAATCTAGAGCATGTTGAATTGCTATATATATATATATATATAATATATATATATATATATGATAGATAGATAGATAGATATTATGGAAGTAATAAGTTTTGTATGTTTATTCTAATTAAATTGATGAAATATCATGATTATACATATGAAATCATCATTAATTTTGTTTTATATGCCTAAAATGGATTTTTTATATTTTATGCCTATTAACTTTTAAATTTAAAAAAACCTTAATCAAGAAAATAAACATATCTGCAATGAGCATTTTCCCTTGTGTTTAGGAAACATATACCTATTCGGAAAAATATTAATTAATTAATTAATTATTAAAAAAAATAATATATTATATATTATAATATATATATATATATATATAAATAAAATATTACATCTAAATCCAGTAATATTAAGTTTTTGAAATATCAATAATAACCAATTATAATATCATTATTTAAATGTGTAATGTATATTTGATTTTTTTCCAAGAAAAATTTATAAATTTTATTAATAAAATCAAAATTGCAATATAATAAATTGAATTGTAGTTTTATTGATTTTTTTAATTAGATTTACATTGTGTAATGTGAATTGAGTAAACATTAACTTTTTTAAATTTAATTCTAAATTTACCACTTTGTTGATTCAACACTCCATTATAACAACTCTCCCATATTTGGTTGTAGAGTGCATTTCTCAACGCGATAATCTAAATAATATTATGAAGAACCATCTAACCCATATTGGGGGGTTATACAATGCATAATATTATAAAGAACCAACATAGATCCATGGGATATATCAAGCCTAAACAAGGATCAAAATCATTGAAGATGCAAAGGTTTTTTTCATATTATAAAGAACCAATGTAAATCCATCGAGATATATCAAGTTTGAACATGGATTAGATCATTCAAGATGCAAAACTTTTTTTCAAATTGTGCACTCTGGAAAAGATTTGCACTTAGAAGAGATTGAAGAGATTTGATCCCTTTCCACACATAATAAATTAAAAGTTAAAATGAATCTACATTGAATCTATTAAGAAGTTTCTCCCAAATTTCCACACTCTACAATATTTGTATTTTCATTTAGAATGCACTTTCCCATAATTCATACATTTTTTAAGCCCTATTGTTTCTTGTACAAAATGGATACACTTTTTACAACCATTATTGTTTAGCAATATTTTGTGTATATATATTAAGAAAAAATATATTCACTTGACCAACGGGTATGATGGTTAGTGATATATAACTAGCCTTGATCCATCTTAACTTCGGATCTACCAAAGGCCAAGAGGGATCAAATCACATATGATGGTTAGTGATATATAACCAGCCTTGATCCATCTTAACTTCACATCTACCAAAGGCCAAGAGGGATCAAATCTCTTGAGCTGCAAACCTCTTTTCCACTAAAGTAAAAGATTGCTCTTAGTAATAGAATTTTCTTAAATTCCTTCGAGATCATTTTTATCTAATATTTATTCTATTATAAATAAGAGTTTTTATATTTAGAGATTTAGTTTTTCGAAATGATCTTCCAAATCTTCTAATACTTCAATGTATTTTTATACTTTAGGAGCAATTTTTTTCGTAAGCTTGGTAAGACTACATCTTCATCATGTCCAACTTCTCAGCCCAATCAGGACGTTTAAGAGCAATTGTTATATAACTCTTTGAAAATATATTTTATACAATTCTTTCATTATAACTAAACTATATCTCAATAAGTATCTTTATAAATCACTCACTAATAAATGTACATCAATCTAAAAGTTTTATAAGTTTTAAGAGAAGACATTCAATTGTTAATATAACTTTTTGAAAATATATTTTATACAATTAAATAAAATATTCTTTTATTCTAACTAAAATAGACCTACGTACGTGTCTTTGTAAATCAATCACTAATAAATGTATGTCAATCTAAAAGTTTTAAGATAAGACATTCAAGTGACATTTCTTCAAAAGTTGATGCTCACACTAGAATTAAAAAATTTGTAAAACTATCGAATTTTTTTTTTTCAAATTGTAAAAACAAGTCACAAAGGTGTGAAAACCATCAAATTTGAGAAATAAATTTGTTTCGAAATTTTAAAAAGGAACATATGAGATGTTCATGGTATTTAACGCATAGTCTAACTAGTCTGCTTTTTGGCCTTGAAAATCATGGAAATTTCGGCAATAGTTTGATAAAATTCGGCTGGGATTTTTGTAAATCCAGGTTATAGCTGTCAGACATCAAAATTTTGAGTGGCCCAAATGTTTTTGATGGTGCTGAATCCATTTCCACCATCAAAATATGATTCAAATACTACCACTACAAAATTTCTTGAAAAAAAAATCCCATTTCCAACTAAATACAAAATTTCTTGAAAAAAAAATCCCATTTCCAACTACTTTTAGCAGTCCAGACCATTTATCCCTGTGGTAAACAACACCATATTTAACACTTCATTTCTCACCGCCTCAGCGAAAACAGAGGGCAATTACCATAACCGTCAAAAGCCACGACAAAACGCGTGTGCTCATACGACAGGAAGCAACGGGACGACAGGGGCCATCACTACGGACTCCACTGTCTGGTGGAAGGCAAACAGACAGACGCGTCAAAAGGAGCGTCACGTCGGACACTGTAGACGGCATCAACATCTAAACCGTGTGCCGACAACGCTTCCCCCTCTCTGTCGAGAATGATGACCGTCTAAATCAGGTGTGTCGGTACCACTTGAAAATTGGTGCCCACCAAAATCACTAATTGTATTAATGTTACTCTCCAAATTTTCTGGTTTATATTCATCGATGCTTTGAAGCTAGAGGAAATAGGGTATGTGTATTTCCATAGATTTTTGAAGCCAGAGGAAATAGGGTATTTGTATTTCCATAGATTAAACAATTAAATTAATGTATAAAGAAGATTTTTAATTTCAAAAATCATATACGAATTTTTATGATTAATATAGAAAAGCTTTTAAAAATTAATAAAAAACAAAAAAATTGAAACTATTTTATTAAATTACATAATTAAAATTAAAATTATATAAAAAAGTCATTTATCTAATGTTATATATCAATATCTAATATTTACATAATTATAATTAACCTATTTTATAAATTAGATAATTAAATGGTTATATAAAAAAGCCACTTATCTAATGTATTATGTATCAATATCTAATATTTAAATAATTATATTTCACGGAAACAATAAAAAAATCCAATGATGCTTTGGAACAATATGTATCCTACTGATAATAGAGATTATTTACTTTAAACCACCTTCCTCGCAAACCAAGTTCAATATTAAATTTGAGATTGATTGATAGATTGATTTTAATGATATTTAGGGGCTTGAACAATTTAAGGGATACCATCTTAGCTCATCTTCATACTCTTTTTAACCATTTAAGGAATACAATTTTAATTCATTTTTTGTTACAAATTTTCATTAAAAAATTAGTAACCTAATTAATTTTTTTTAGATTTTTATTTTCTTTCCATATTTAAATAGGAAGAAAAAAATTTGATAAAGGATTTTAATTCATTTTTTAACTTTTTTAATTTTGTATTTTTTTTTACAAATTTTCATTAAAAAATTAGTAACCTAATTAATTTTTTCTAGATTTTTATTTTCTTTCCATATTTAAATAGGAAGAAAAAAAATTGATAAAGGATGGCATTCAACAAAATATTTCATATTTAGGATCTTTGTTTTGATAGAGGGTTTAGTTGTTACATACTCCAGCCAACTATCGTCTTTGTAACTCTATATCATTATGGCAGGACGGAATGTCGACAAACGCACCTAAAAGTGTGTGTGATGGTCTCAGTCAATGGAATTGATTCTATTTGCGTTCTGACAATACTCTCTCATTGGATGGAATTTGATAGGCAAATTTCTTGTCACTAGGTGATTTGCACGTTAAATACAACCATAAAATTTGTAAACATGTCAACATTTTTTGTTAAAGTCATCAAAATTTGCAATGAAGTTACAAAAATTGTCAAACTTGATGGGTATTGTAGATTTGAAATTCTAGGTCCACCGTTGGGAATAATATGTCATGTAAAGGTCGGCTCCTGTCTGTGGGCCCAAGATGACCATCATTGCGTACTTAAATAATGGATTTAATGAGATTGCTCTCCATATATTTTTAATTTAAACTCGTCTTCCCTCTGCAACAAAGTCTTAAATGATGCTTTTTAAAGTTTTAAGCATGAGAAGAGGAATTCTAATTAGCGTATTGTTATTGTACTTCCATTGAAGGTATGGTCTCAATACATGTGGAATATTTATCTCAATGTTTGTCCCACAAATAGCAAAGAGTTAAAGAATTTTGTTATGGAGAAGTTTGTAAGCGTATATGGGGAAAAGAGTTGGGTAGGAAGAAGAAGTACTATGTTCAGGAATTCAACCCCACTTGTGATCTCCAAAAAAAAGAGTACATTGGAGCTAGCATTCCATGGAGAGCAAATATTCTTATTACTCTATTAAGAACTAACTCGCATCAACTTCAGTGTGAAATGGGTTAGTGGAAAAGACTTAAAGAAGCTTGGGAAGAACGAGTGTGTACCTTTTGCACTTCTGGGGTAGTGGAATCGACAAAAAAATGGAATGTGATGTTTTCAGAGACATTAGAGACAATGACAGCAGTATGTTAACATCAGTTCCTTGGCATTGTCTTTTTAGTGAGGGGATTGTTAGAAGGTTGGGCCAGCTCATCATTAATTTGAGTAATGAAAGGATTGAATTGCAAAAGGCAAAAAGCAGGGAGGCTGGTGGTCTCATAGATTATTTTTAGTCTCATGGACATTAAAATGTTATTCATTCATTCATTTGTGATGAGGCACATTTAACATATACATTTTGCCTTTTTTATCTTTAACTTGGATGTGAAGTGGTGCGATTTTTTTAAATCAGTATTAAAAAAAAGTTTTATTTAAAGATGTTATGATTAATTTTTTCTTATCATTATTTTTTTTAATTAAAAATTAGAAGAATAATTAGAATTATAAATAGTAATGGTTTAAATTGCATAAATTAAATATAATAACAAAATTTTAATAACATTGAATTTATTTGTGCATTAAAAAACATCATTTTAGTAATGAAAATTTGAGATTTGACACACATAATTGCTCCAAAAAAATACGAATTCTTTGAAAAAATTGAATCTTGAAATTATTTAATTTAACTATTTTAAATCTTTTTAATATTTTTTTTAGAGACCCTGATGAGGGTGTAAATGTGGATTTAGTGGGGGCCTTGGAGGCAACGCCTGCGACACCATAGTACGCACTACGCATTTGAGGAGGGAGGATTTGGCCTACTCTCGTGTGCATGCACATGCAGTCTTCCAATTGGTGGTGGCTTTATTAAACAGGTATGATGGGGATTGAGACATTTTTTGGTGAGTCGAGAGGAGCCGAAGGAAGGTCCTAGGCCTCTTGGCTCAGTTTTCAACTAAAATTGAGTGTATAAGCATCATTGTGTTGTGATTTGTGGTTGGATTTGAAGTTCTGAGAGGTGGTCATGAAAGTCTCTATAAGCGAAGGATAAATGCTTTGGGCTCCCTAGACGTCTGGTCTTGTGCACAGTTTTTGGGAGATTGTTCTCAAGAAGGTCCATCGAGGGCATCTAATCTCATATGTAGTGCAAATTCTTGGTTTTTTCTCTATTATAATGGTCTCTTTCTTTTGGCAGTTCATCGTGTCTGGGTCTGTGATTTTAGGGCATAAAGCTCCATGTATCAAATTTCAAATCTGGTAGTGACGTTAGTGATCAGGTAGTCAAAATTAAGTTCAAAAATCAAAGTTTCAAAATTTTGTTAAACTTAGCTTCAGATTGAAGAGTTCGTCATTCTGATTCCAACGATAAGAACGACACTCAAATCCAAGCTCGTATGTAGAAGTTAGAGAAAGTCAAAGTACATATTTGACTTTCTTACATGGCAGGATTGGATGATGTGGCAAGGTCCTTCAACGAATGAGGAGGCGCCAAGTGGCAAGCTTCCATTGGCCCCACATGTCGCAAATCGCAATCGCAAGTAGGTCGACATTAAAAATCGACCTCGAGCAGGGAAGGGTTGCGATGTGATAAGGCAGGCAGGGAGGTTTACAGAATCAACCCCAACAGGTATCAAGTTGCGATTTAATCAATCGCACATCAGTGAAGGGAAGCACTGAAGATAATCAGCACCCAACATACACAATCACAAATCGCAACATTGTGTAGAGTCCCACTTTATGATTCATTAGGGGATTTTTGAGGTCTAAAATGGGCCTCCTATGGAAAATATAAAATAATAGTGGAAATAATAAAATAATATTAGATGACATCATCAAATTCTAGAGGGAAAAAATAAAAAACTAATTTTTTAACTCGTATTTTCAACTTATCTCCCTACGGGTTTACTCAAATTTTGAGCAAAAACACTCGTTGGATGCATAATTTGATTCATCATCCAAGGAGTACCCATGTTGCATACCTTTGATGGACTCCGCTACATGAAAACTGAAAAATACATGAAAACGTGATTGCAATCATGTTTTTTCATGTATTTCTCATTTTTCGTGTAGCGGGGTCCATCAAAAGTATGCAACATGGGTACTCTTTGGATGAGGAATTAAATTTTCCATCCAACGAGTACTCCACCTCAAAATTTGAGTAAAACATTAGGGAGATAATTTGAAAAATACGAGTTGAAAAAGTAGTTCTATTATTTTTTTTATCTTTTTAGTTTTTTACTCCAAAAATCGTGAATCATCCCCCATGGTTGACATCATCATCTTGAATCTTATTGGTTCTTATAAAGTTTATTTTGGTTTCACATTTTTCTTAGGAGGCCCATTTTAGACCACAAAAGTCCCCTAATGGTCGTCGATTGTCCGCCAATGGCGAAATGCGATAAGTTCTCAGATGCGAAAGGATTATCAATTCCATTTTATAGTGTCGTCGGGTCGTCCACATTGCAATCGCACAATTGTTCGCTTTGTTCACAAACCTTAAGCCTGCCAGTCCTTGCCGATTGTGATCTGCGATAGACAATTAGTGCCGACAGATTATGGCCTTCCACTTAGTAAAATTCTTGCTTGATTAGCGGATTTTTGGAGCAAAAATGTGGATTCGTGTTGGTTTTGGAGCAATTTGTGGAACGGATAGTGGGAGAACTAGGAGAAGTCATAACGTGTTCATTTCTCCACCAAATCGGTTGCAAAAAGAGGCTAGATAGCCATTTTTGAGTATCCTGAACTAATTGGAGCAGGTTCCAGAAGCATTTGAGCATTGTAAACATAGATTTTACACTTTTGAGCATAATAGAGAGGCCTAAGCCATTGGAAGCTGGACCACGAAGACGTAGCCCAAGAGGGGTGAACTCCTTTATCATGTGCTTGTTGTAATGTGTTCTTGATGATGTTCTATACATGTTTATGTTGTTATTCAGTTTCTAGTGTATGTTAAACTGCTCATAAAATTAACATAAAAGCTCTTCATTTCACTTGCAAAAATTGATGAACCCTTAAGCACAATGAAAGAATTTTGTTTATAATCTAAGGAAGATCTTAGCACTACAAACTAATATTCTAAATCAGATCAATTTGGTATCAGAGCCCTAGGTTTTGCTTTGTGAAATAAGGATTTAATTGTTTGCAAGTTTATGTCATGCTTACAAGGTTAAAACTCAAAAGAGGTGAAGGAAAGTTGGTTGGAAGCCCTAAAGTTGGGTCAAGGGGAAGAAGAGAAAGGTTACCACAATCTCCAACACTAATTCAACCTCAAGTTGTAGTCGAGACTCCAGAGATCATGTATCATGAAGGAGAACCTACAAACATGACAGAAGATGAGAAGCCCTTCAGAAAGGCTTTCTTTGATATGACAGAGATGGTGAAGGTTCTCTATGAAGAGAGGAATAAAAGGTTTCATGGAGAAAGTTCCAAACCTCCCAAAGTAGATGGCTCTTCAGGAGGAGGTAATGGAAAAGGAGGTAATGGGAATGGAGACAAACCTCCACCCTCTCCACCATCTTCTTCATCTTCTTCTTTACAAGCATCTTCACACTCTTTCATTAATACAACCCTTACTCATACTCATCATCATTCTTCAAAAGGAACTGGTAAATCACCTTTTTTAAAACTTAATGTTAAATTCGAGTTTCCTATGTATAATGGTGAAGTGAATGCAGAGAAGCTTAATAATTGGATTCGTCGGTTAGAGGTCTATTACGGGATTCAAAACCTTCAAGAGGATGACATAAAGATTCAGCTAGCTTCCTTGAGAATGGAGGGTGCAGCACTAGTATGGTGGGAATAAAAGACCCAAAAGGAGATTCAAAAAGACGGTAATATATCAATTTCTTGGAATGATTTCATTGCTACCATCAAAAGACAATTCTACCCTCTAGATTATATGCAGAAATCCATCATGAATTTGCAGAACTTTAGACAGCTTAAATGTCAAAATGTGCAAGATTACACCCAAGAATTCAAAAAAAGGTATCTGATGTTAGGTGTAGATTTGCAATCAAAGGACACTTTGTTGAAGTATATAGGGGGTTTACACAGTTACCTTAGGCATACTATCCTAATGTTTAATCCCAATAATCTATATGATGTGTGTGTGCAAGCCACTCATCTTGAGGCAAGAGGGAAAAACACCCCAGAAGAAGGTAGTAAAAATTTGTTTAAGACTAACGGAAAAGAAAAGGCTTTCAAAGGGAAGGCAAATAAAAATGCATCTATTAAAAAGGAATGAGATAAAATTACAGGCAAAAATTGTTCTAGAGAGGGTCACGATGAAGCTCATTGTTGGAAGCTTCATCCCAAAACGAAACCAAAAAGAAATAACAACAAGGGAAAACAAAAGACAACTGCAACCACTCAATAGGATTTGGGATCCAATTCTAGCGATGAAACTAAAATCACAACCATGGGGTTAAAAGTAAAAGAATCCATTGCCAGCACTAGTTCTTCATACTCGAAAAATGAAACTCCAAATGAAAAAAGGAGAATAGAATTGTTTCACATAAGGGTGATCTCAAAACATAACAAGATTGATATGTTGTTTGATAGCAGCTCTCAAGCCAATATTATCTGAGAAAACATTGTCAAGAGTTTAAATCTTGAAATTTTTCCACATCATAAAACGTATCCACTTGGATGGGTATGTGACAATGTGCAATTGTAGGTTACTAGAAAGTGTAAGTTAAGATTTGTTATTACTACAAATTTCACAGATGAAGTGGATCTTGACGTTGTGCCGTTAGATATCTGTGGTATGGTTTTTGGCAGCCTGTACCTTTATGACAGAAAATCTATCTTCCATCGACAAGAAAATAAATATCATTTATTCAAAAATGGAGTAGAATATATTGTGAGAGCTCACAATAAGAAAACAAATCTTTTGCTTGTTAATGCAGGGCAAATGAAAATACTGGTGAATTCGAGCAAGAATTTCGTGCTTCTCATGATCAAACCCAAAAATGATGTTGATAATGAAGCTTTTAAAGGTTGTGATTCAAATTTGAAATCTGAATTGGTTGCGTAGTTAACCATTATGATGAAATGTTTCATGAACCAAAGGGATTACCTCCCAAGAGAGGAATCCAACACGAGATTCAGTTGCAGCGAGATTGTCCTCTTCCTAACATTAGCATGTACAGGATGTCGGTGATGGAAAGCGCAGAAATTAAGACACAAATCCAAGAGTTTTTGAATAAGGGGATCATCAGACTATCTTCCTCACCTTGTGATTCACCTATTATCTTGGTGCCAAAGAAAGATGGAACATGGCGCATGTGCATGGACTTCCGAGCATTGAACAAAATTACGGTAAAGAATCGTTACCCACTGCCTCAAATATATGATTTACTTGATCAATTGAAAGATGCAAAGTATTTTACTAAGCTGGACTTAAGAAGTGGCTACCATCAAATTAAAATAGCTAAAGGAGACATTTGGAAGACAACATTCAAAACAAAACAGGGTTTTTTTGAATGGCTAGTTATGCCTTTTGGTTTATGTAATGCTTCGGCTACATTCATGCGTGTGATGAATGATGTTGTGAGGCCATTTCTTGATGAATTTTTCATAGTCTACTTATATGACATCTTAATTTTTAGTAAATCCCATGATGAACATGTCATGCATGTAATAAAAGTACTTGATATCTTGAAAAAAGAACAATTGTATCTTAAGATGTCAAAGTGCGAGTTTGAAAAGACTTCTTTAGTTTATCTGGGTCATATTGTTGGAGGAGGTGAGTTGAAAATAGATCCCTCCAAGGTTGATGTCATTGTAAATTGGCCAAGGCCCAAAACAGTTACAGAGGTAAGAATTTTTCTAGGAGAAGCCCAATATTGGAGGAAATTCATTGCTAATTTTTCTCTTATAACAGCTCCTTTGCATGCGTTGACCAGCGTGAAAAAAAATTTCAATGGGGAGGCACATAGCAAAAGGCCTTTGATTTGTTGAAGGAAACGAAGAGTACAACTCTCGTACTCACACTTCCAGAATTGAGACAATCATTTGAGATTTAGACAGATGCTAGTGGCTATGCTATGGGCACAGTCTTTATGCAATGTGGTAAGCCCATTTCTTTTCATTCGGAAATTTTCAATGATAAAGTGTTTAAGTTGCAGCGATAAAGGCACTTCCATTGGATGGGTTTTCTTCTACTATTCCACTCGGTCAAAAGGTATAAGAACAAGTTTGTTGATGTAATTTATAAGCCTATAGTTTGTGTAACTACTTTCCTCAAGCATCATTTTGTTTTACATGAAAGTTATGTTCAGAAAAATACATATTTTCAAGATGTATATTCAAGCTTGAGTCAAAGGAATCAAGTGGAGTATTGTGTTTATAATTTGCATCATACTATATTGTATCATCTTGGTAAGAAGGATGTTGCTACTAATAGTAACATAGACAAGGCCAAAGATTTCATTGAACGAATCCAAATGGTACATCAAACAATGCAAGAACAAATTGAAAAGGTTAAAGGCAAGTACACAGAAAGGAACGACAAAAATCGTGGAGATCACGAGTTCCAATTTAGTGATCAATGGATCGATATTGGAAAGGTAAGGGAATTGTACCCTGACCTGCTGAACAATTGAAAGTGATCCTTTTGGGGTCCAAAATTCTTCAAGTGGGTAGGAGTGATCAGGTGCTAAAAGTAGGCTCAAAAATCAAAGTGTCATAATTTTGTTAAACTTAGCTTCAAATCGAAAAGCTCTTCATTCTGATTCCAATGGTAAGAACGACACTCAAATCCAAGCTTGTATTCAAAAGTTAGAGCAAGTCAAAGAACATATTTGACTTTCTTACATGGCACGATTGGATGATGTGGCAAGGTCCTTCAGCGAATGAGGAGGCACCAAGTGGCAAGCTGTCATTGGCCCCTACATGTCGCAAATTGCAATCGCAGGCAAGTCAGCATTAAAAATTGGCCCTGAGCAGGGAAGGGTTGCGACTCGATAAGGCAGGAAAAGAGGTTTACATAATCGGCCCCGTCAGGTATCGGGTTGCGATCCAATCGCAATTTCACATCGGTGATGGGAAGCATTGAAGATAATTGGCCCTCAGCATACTCGGATTCTGATGCTATATCGCAATCGCAAATTGCAACACGGTCTAGAGTCTCGCTTTATGATTATCGTCGATTCTTTGCTGAAGGAGAAATGCGATAAGTTCCTAGATGCGAGAGGATTATCAATTCTAGTTTATAGTGTCGTCGGGTCCGCCACATCGCAATCACACAATTGCCCGTTTTGTTCACAAACCTTAAGCAACTGGTCCTTGTAAATTACGATTTGTGATGGATAGTCAATGGCGACTGATTATGGCCCATCATTCAGCAAATTCTCACTCGGTTAGTGGATTTTTGGATCGAAAATGTGGGTTCCTGTCAGGTTTGGAGCAATTTGTGGAAGGAATAGTGGGAGAACTAGGAGAATTCATAACGTCTTCATTTCTCCACCAAATTGGTTGCAAAAAGAGGCTAGATAACCGTTTTTGAGTATTTTGAACTGATTGGAGCAGGTTTCAAAAACATTTGAGCATTGTAAACACAGATTTTTACACTTTTGAGCATAATGAGGCCCAAGCCATTGGAAGCTAGACCAAGGATACATAGCCCAGGAGGGGTGAATTCCCTTTTCATGTGCTTGTTGTAATGTGTTTTTGATGATGTTCTGTACATGTTTATGTTGTTGTTCAGTTTCTGGTTTATGTTAAACATTTCATAAAATTAACATAAAAACTCATCATTTCACTTGCAAATATTCATGAATCCTTCAGCACAATGAAAGCTTTTTTTTATAATCTGAGGAAGATCTTAGCACTCCAAACTAATATTCTAAATCAGATCAGTTAATTCAGGGTCTTTTGTCAATTTTTTATTGGGTATTGGTTTGTGGTTCATGTTTAATGTTCAAGCTAGGGAATGTGAGTCCAATTCGAACTGAATTATGGGAGCTTTCTAGGGATGTTATGGGACCTCTAGGGACTTGGTAGTGTGGAATCTTTTCTTACAATTTAAAGAGAGAAAAACTCCAATTTTTTTAATTTTGATGTATTATCAAATCACCAAAACAAATTTTCTCACTAGTATAAATAATTTTTGTTAGTTATATATATATAATCTAACTTCTATGAATATATTTAGTTTATATTTAGTTTTTTATTTAGTATGAATGAAAAATGGTATACATTAACAACTTTTTATTAATTTTATTTGATTGATGATAATGAATATCAAATTTCAACATTAAAATATAAGTAATTTGAAAATTCAAAGCTTTTCCCATCCCAAATAAACTTGGACCACATTCTAATTTGACACTAACAGTAGAAACTACGGCTTAAAGATTAAAATATTATTGAAATTCATGATAAATAAATCCACCAACATAAATCAATTTATGTTAAAACATGACCATACTTACATAGAGATACTAAGTAACTCCACCCACATTAGACACAATAACTCAGATTTCATGTATATCAGAAACCCTTTAAATAAAAAAAGAGAAAACCACTAAAGTATTTTTACATATCCATGGACCAATCCTAAGGACCTCGAGGACATGAGCCTTTTCAAATTAAAAAAAATAAAAATAAAAAACTTTTCGTTAGGCTGAGTATAGTTAGAAACTATGTCTCTGACAAGACACTTTGACAAAAATTCTTATCATATCCTCGAGCACCATCAAATATTTTAATAGAATTTTCTCCCCAAACCTAAATTGTAAACATGATCATAGTAATTTAAAGGTATATCACTAAGAAATTATCATGCCATCGAGTAGCCTAACCATTAATATGAAAACTCAGATTAAAATCTAGAAACATTGGAATTGAAACTTAGAAATGAGTATCAAATGCAAATCTCACACCATGTTTAAACCCAAATAGGAAAATGAAACAGAGACATGGTTTTATGTTGATTGAAAGGATATATGGTGAATGTATTATAGTATATTTTAGTTCCTCTATATATGACTTTTACCTCGGAAGACTTTTGTTTATTCAGCTCTCAACATTAGAGAGGGCGCGTTCCATAATGCCTTACTTTACTCTATGGTACTACTTAGAAATTTAACTTTGTAATTTTATAATGATTAAATGAATTAGAGGTACAACTTATTTATTTAAATATCTAAATATAAATTGTTCTCTCATCCTAGTTATATCTAAGTTGGGGTATATTATGAGATGGTTTATTTAAAGTTTAACCTTTCCTTTTTTCTCTTCGTGTAAATGAATGAGATATATAAGTGGTTTATTTAAATGTTAATATTTTTCAAATTAATTATATATAAATTTGATATGTTATATAAAATTATTTATGTAATTTTTTTTTTTTACGGGATTTATGGATTTTGGAGATTGGTGATCACTGCGTCCAAGAAATATTTGTACTATGTAGATTTACTCAAAGGGATCATTTCATGTCAACTCAATTATGGAGCATGACCTCGAGAGTGTTGAGATAATTGAACTTGTGACCCCTCAATAGAAAAGATGTTTTAACAACGGGGACTCGACCAATTGATCTAGCCCTCAAGATTTTTTCCTTTCATATTTATATTATTATAAATATGTAAATATTAATATTTTTTCAACTTAATCATATACTTTTTAACAAAAACCAAGGATAATTTTGTATTAAAGAAAGCCTGAGCATAAAACTCGGATGTAGTACATGGAAATATTATTTAGAGAGGTTATTTCTCGAAGCTATTAATTTTTGTCTTCGCCTAGACTCTACTTTTTGAGTACATCATATTTAGACATTTTGTGCTACGGATCTCTTTTATATCACTTATAAGAGCACAAAAAAAGATCAAACAAAAAGCAAAATTTACAATTCATCCAGGATATTATATCTAGTTATGTGACGGGTGATCCTTGGAGGTACTTTTGAATTCAAATTTTTCCTTCACTTCAATCTTCAGGTTATAGATGTAGGGTTGACAGAATTGCATTTCTTTCATATTGGTGGAGATTTACTAATGGAATTTATTAAGATGGATGTCAATGGTGTTGCCCCATGAGGCCATAACTTGTTGAGAAGCAACTGACAGTTGAAGGCAATAAATAGAGAAACACAAATTTTTATATTCCATACGGTTTCATCCTTGTGGGTGTTGTTGTTGAGGTTCAACAAGGACATTGTGGATATCATCTCTATATCGAGCAATAAACCAAGGAACAACAATAAGATCTCTAGAGAGGCCATATCAACTCTAGAGCCAAAATGTCTTGGGAGAGACACAACGGGGATTGGCTGAGAAGGCGGAACCACTGAAGACAATTTCCAGATGTGCAGAGGAACTAGATAGAAGCAGAGCAAACTGCCGAGGTGAAGATAGTCCATTAAATGGAGATCCCAAGCATGTTGAGAGGCAAGAATAACCACAAATGATAGCCTCAAAATGTAGGAGGACTTGGGGGAAAAGGAAAAATATAGACGAGCAAAGAAAAGAAGAGTTTGGTGGATGAGAGGGGGAGGATTACCTATATAGTGATTGGTCTGAGATGAATGTCGCAAACCATGAATTTCCACGGACCATGAATTGCACCGAGAATATTGACATAGTTGTGTAGCTTGGAGGAAGGCAATTTTGGAGCATGGCTTTATAGTCCATATTGTGCTTCCAGGTGAGAAATTCATCCCTCGGCGTCCACTCAAAGCCATATGTACCTTTTCCTACACCTGAAATCATGAATAGTGCATTTCTATGTCAGAGCATACCATCCCACTTCCTTTGTTTATCCAACAGTTCCCCCCTGATCAGAGCCCGCCCTGAAGTCATCACTCGCATCGTTCGCTTGCTCATCATAACTAAGAATGGGTAAATGAATTCACAGGAACTTCCATTCCCCCTAGATCGTGTTTTCCACTTACACCTCAGGTTGAAGGTTCTAGGAGATGACACATTCAAGAGGAGGCACATGTATGCCTCGTGGAGGGATTTGTGGATTCTAACAAAGGGTCCCTCCATTCTAATGTTTTTTAGAATATTAAAATTTTGCTTGGGACAATTCATATTAATCATTAGGGAAAGAGGGGCCCTTTGGGTCTGACTTTGACAAACTAATTCTCCTTTGGGGAGACTAGAGCCAAGATTAACCGTTTCGTCTATAGCCAAATTATTCACTCATAGTACAACGTAGTATTGATTTCTAGAGATGAGACAAAATAAATTAAAGATTCGTTTAATAATCGAAGCTTGCGATCATTTGTAAGTATATTTAAAATTTTGAAAAAGATAAAACAAAAATCACCAATCACGATGATCTCTTAAATTTTTAATTACACTACTTGTTTTATACCCTAATAAATAGCACAACATTTATCACCTTTCCTAATCCCGTTTTCAACTTAATTATATATAAATAAATATTTATAAATTATTCATTTAACTTTTTTGCTTTTTGCTTTTCATTTTTTTATTATTATAATTAAAAACTTATATATATATATATATATATAAAAATATTTTAATTTATAAAAAAGGTTAAATAATCCCTTTATTTATTTTTTTAGCCCAAGGGTTAGTTCAATTGGTCAAGTCTCTATTGTTAAGTGCCTCGCCGATAGGGAGGTCACAGGTCAGTTCTCCTAGACGCCTTAGGCTATGCTAGTTTGGTTAGTGGACTTTAAAAAATTCCCTTAAGGGTTGATGTGCCCCAATTTATCTGTAAATGTAAAGGCCACCTAATCTCCGTGAACCATAACGTAAAATAAAAAATAAAAAATAAAAATCCCTTTATTTTTTATTAGTGTCAAAAATATAATCTTCATCAATATAGGGGCATAATATGAGACAGTAAACCTAATTATATAGTATTTCAATTTCTATAAATAATGCTTCGCAATGCAAATATTAAATTCAAAATATATTGTATTACATTAAACATTCATACTAATATTCAAAATCATATCACAATGTTGATAAATATTTAATTTTCATTGTAAAAAAAAATACATGTGAAGTTATAAATGTTTCTTACCATTATTTTTTACTTTCGTCTAAAGCATTTATCTTGAAATATATAATTATTAATTATTAAATAAAAAATAAAAATAAATATTTATTTAAATTTTTATATAATTTTTTTTCAAATTAATTTTTAATTATTTTATATTTTTTTAAATTTACTTAACGTTGCATATCTATATTTCATAAATATTTATTTCACATAACATTACATAATTACACATTTAACACATTAGTTTGGCAGGTTTAACTGGTATATATTTTTAATATTTTTGTATATTTCACATTTCCTTATTTAGGTAACATTAATTTTCTTAAAAGTTATGTTCCTTTATCATTTTACCTTTCTTCAATTATTATGAAAATAGTGGAGTTGCGTTTCTTTGCACCATACTAACTTATATCATAGTTATTTGCGTTGCATTTATTTGTTGTACTTATACATTCCAGTTGTTGATTTATTAGAAAAAAAATATAATTTATTTTAATAAAAATAGAAATTTAGATTTTTTTAAGGGTTCAGATAAAAATGTAAGAGATAAGGAATATATTAATAAGAATAAATTAAATATATATCATCTCATTTCTTTTCTTAAAAATTAATTATCAAGCTTATCTCGTATTTTAATGTTTATTTAAAATTATCAACTTGATTATTTTTCGCAAAAAGGAAACACATGTTACCTATAACTTAAAATAAAAAAGAAATATTTAAAATAAAACCATATATATATCAAAAATTAATTTAGAGAAAATTAATTTTTTTGTCAAATGATACAAAGGTTACGCAGCTCTTCTTCAAGGAAAGATAATGAAAACACCATCCAAATATCCATATTTTCCTTTATATTTTAAGTGTTCAAAGAAATGTAAGATAATGGAATACATTAATAAGATTAATTAATATAAGTAGTACATCTCATTCTATTCTTTAAAAAATTAATCATCAATCTTAGTTTATATTTTATAAATAATTTCAACTTTATTTATTTTTCTCGAAAAGAAAGACTAACCATGATTATCTATAACTTAAAAGGTGAAAGATAAATATTTAATAAAACCTATTTTTTATCAATTAAATATTAATATATAAAAAATAATTTTTCAAAATTCAATATGTAGTTACTTTATTTTTAAGAGGGAGGACAATGAAAACTACCATCTCAATATCCATATTTTTCCCTTTATATTTATATATTCTCATATGTTTCCTTATCTTTACTTAGCAAAATGTCCAATTTTTTTAATTTAAATCTAATTATTATTTTCCTAAAACAAATAAATATCCAATCCTAAAATATTACAAATTTTACATAAACATATTATATTCTCATATTCTAAAACTTAAATGTATTTAAATTTCATTCATTTAAAAAATAATTTTAATTAATAAAAACAACTTTTTTTAATTAATTTCATGTTAAGATAAAAAAACATAATATAATATGATTCTCTCATAGTTTTATTATATAACTAAATACACTATTCTTTCAAAGTCTATTTAATAGATAGGTTTGTTTTATGTTGAGATAGCATAGATCAATTTAATATATATTTATCAAATCTCAATATTAATTAAAATCAATTTCTCTATTTGTAAAAAAAAATAAGTGCAAAATTTTAAAAAAAGTTTGTATATCGAAAATATTAATCTTTCTCAATTCTTTATACATCCTAATGAATTTGTATTAATTCTCTTATAAACTATTTTTATTAGACATAAATTTCACATATTTATATATAGAAATATTCTTATTTTAGTTAAATTAAAACCCTTATAATACATATATAACAAAGACATATGTATTTTTTTTTCATGTTTTATAAATTGAATTAGTAGATTTATTAATTTTTATAACTAGATTGAGTTGAGTCGCCTTCTCACACTATACAATAATATGAGATTTCAGAAAAAAAAAAAAAAAAAAACACAAAGAAAATTTAAGAAAAAAAAAAAAAAAAAACATATAGAAAGTATTTGGTCCACGCATTTAGAACCAGCCATTGTGGATCATCTTCAGGATAAGATGAAGAGACAAATCTCAAAGGAAAGTTAAATAAGAAGATAGGTCAACCTAACCGTCAAAAGAAAAAACCTATCTTCTTATTTAACGTTCCTCTGAGATCTGTCTCTTCATCTTGTCTTGAAGATGAACCAGACTCGCTCCTCTGAGATCTGTCTCTTCATCTTGTCTTGAAGATGAACCAGATTCGCTGGTTCAAAACACTTGGACCAAATACTTTCTATATGATTTTTTCCAAAAATTTTCATCAATTAACAAATTATGAATCACGTAAACTTAAATTCGAATAATATAAATAATATTATAAAGAACCATTTAACCAATATCTTTTTTCAGAGAAAAAAAGCGAGATTTGATTATATTAAGATAATATAACTGTCTTCATGAGAATTACATATAGTATGATCTGGAAAATTGGTAGTCCAAATGTATACTTCATATGACAAATGGCATGTGATTCTGTCAATCACTAAGGGACATATATGCAGCCGCATCCTAGGACAGGAGAACCATTTTTAACCAATATCTAATCTATATTAAATTATAATTACCTCTTATAAGAACCAACCTAAATCTCTTAGTATACCATTTGATACAAATTTACACATGAAATTTTTTTATCTCTTCCCCTATTTAATAAATTAGAAGTTAAAATAAACATATACTAATAAATCACGCTAATAAATTTATATTAAAGTTTTAAGATAAAACATTAAAGTGACATTTCTTCCGGAGCTTATAGCTTCAATGTTCCGAAGATAACATATGAGACGTGCGTGGTATTTAACACTTCATTTCTCACCGCCTCGGCGAAAACACACAGCAATTTCGATGAGCGTCAAAAGCCACGACGAAACGCGTGTGCTCATATGGCAGGAAGCGACGGGACGACAGGAGCCATGACTTCGGCCTCCACTGTCTGATGGTAGGCAGGCAAACAGACAGACGCGTCAAAAAGAGCGCCACGTCGGACACTGTTGACGGCATCAACATGCAAACCGTGTGCCCACAAGACTTCCCCATCTCCTGTCGAGAATGATGGCAGTCTAAATAAGGTGTGTCGGTACCACTTGAAAATTGCTGCCCACCAAAATCACGAATTGTATCTGACGTTACTCTCCAAATTTTCTGATCTATATTCATTGATGGTTTGAAGCTAGAGGAAATAAAGTAGGTCTAATTCCATACATTAAATAATTAAATTAATGTAAAAAGGAAATTTCTGAAGAAAATTATAAATGAATTTTTATGATTAAAAAATTTGTAATTTTTTAAAAATTATAAAACAAAAATTTAAGTTATTTGGGGTAGTTTAATTGGTTATGATTGTTGAAATAAAATTTTATTGAACTAAAAGTTTTGGGTTCAAATCTTGTGCTATCTCACGTGAACCACTTCTACTTCTAAGAGGTGAACCACTTCTAGGAACTTCTGTGATTTTGACTAAAAAATTACCAATATGATTGATCTATTGTCTTTGAATGTAAGCCATTGTAATTCATAATCATATGTCTAGAAGATTACCAATATAATTGATCTATTGTCTTTAAATGTAAGTGATTGTAATTCATAATCATATGTCCCGTTTCTTTTAAATCAATTATATATATATATTGGTCGACACGTTTTGAACCAATGATTTGTACGATGTCGACCAAAAACACTATATCTATTGTCTCTACCTATTTTAATAACAAAATAAAAAAATAATTAATAAAATAACATTCAACCAAATATTTATTATTTAAAATTATTTTTTAAACAACCTCTCTTCCCTAACCAATTCAATATTAAACTGAGATTAATTGATTGATTGATTTTAAACTCGTTCACAATACTAAATGCTCATCTCCATACTATTTTCAATGTCAGACACCAAGCTCATCTTCATACTATTTTCAATGTCAAATCTTTTTTATACACCAAGAGATTAACAACTCTAGGTCATCTTTATACTATTTTCAATATCAGATTTTTTTATAAATTTTGACTAGAAAATTAGCAACCTAATTGATTTATCGTCTTTAAATATTTTGACGGTAAGATGGAAAAATAAATTGATGAAGGGATGGCATTCAACAAAGTATTTCATATTTAGGACCCTTGTCACTTTGTTTTGATGGAGGGTTTAACCGTTACAGGCTCCGGCCAACTATTTTCTTTGTGAACGTTATACCGTTTTACGGCAGGACGGTATGCCGACAAACGCCTGAAAATGCGTGCGGCGGTCTCGGTCAACGGAATCAATTCTCTCCGTGTTCCGACAACATCGCCCTGTCCACCGTCGGAAATGATAAGTCGTGTAAAGGGCGATCCCCGTCTGTGGACCCCAGATGACCATCGTTGCGTACTTAAATAACGGATTTAATGAGATTGCTCTCCATATATTTTTTATTTAAACTCGTCTTCCCTCTCCTCGACCGTCTTCTAGGATGCTTTTTAGGGTTTGAAACATGAAACGATGGATGTGAAGTGATGGTTTTTTTTTAATCAGTATTAAAAGAAAAGTGTCATTTAAACATGTTATGATTTTTTTTTAGTTATTTTTTTAATTAAAAGAATGATTCAAATTATAAATATTAATCGTTTAAATTATATAATTTAAATGTAATAGTAAAATTTAATAATAATAAATATATTTATGTTTTGAAGGGGGTTATAAAAAGTGATGAGGGGTTTGGGAGTTGGTGTTCACCATATTTTTGTATTAATAGTGTATTAATAAAGGGTGTGTGTATTTGGTGTTTCGCATCAAATTTTGCAGTTGGGGAAGGTTTAATGGGTGTATGTATTTGGTGTTTCGCATGCAATTTTATAGTTGGTGAAGGTTTAATGAATTGATGGAGGTCGAAAGTATTTGCGAAGGGATGGAGGAATTGAGAGTTTCTCATTGTTTTCGTTTAGTAGTTCGGTAGTAAATCCCAATGGTGGATTCCTAGAGAAGAAGGTGAGTCCCTTGCCTCTCAAGCTTAGTAATTCCATAGGCCTCAATGTGAGCGGGTTCTCGTTCGAGAAGGGAGGCTTGGAGTCTTGAGTTGCTAAATCCTGGTCGCCTGGTAAGATTTTCTTGGCTCGATTGCGTCCAAGTGAGGAGACAATGACTTTCTGCAAGAATTTCTTGCTAGCGATTAGAAGTGGTAAGCCCTATGTAATTTTTTTGGTCATGGCTTCTTCAAAATAGTTTGGTTTGTGTGGTTCTAATGGGAAAATAAGAAGTCAGGGTTTAGTGTCCAACTAGTGAATGTGTCTTGTGTTCTGAGGGTTGGGGTCTTTGGAGGCTTCGTAGCAACGTTTGGTTCATGTATTCTAAGTTTGTGTCTTCTCAGAAAAGTTGGAATTAGGGTTTTGAGTCCAAGAGTGGCTTGGGGACCTTGGGTAACAAGGTCAACCTTGTGATGGGGGTGGGGTCTAGTTATTGCTCTTCGAGATTTTGAGTGTTGTAGGTTCTAGGTCCTAGGGTTCCACTTGGTGTTCTCAATGGTTAAGACGTATGAGTTTTTTATTGATACGGAGTTCCCCATCTCCTTACTTAGTGAGTTTGTGTTGGAAGTCAATTCATGTGGTTGGTGTTTTTGCGATGAAGTTCTTTGGTGGTACTTGGGTCTTACAAAGGTTGAGTCGAGTTAGTGACTTCGTCCCTTTGCAAGTAGAGGCAACCCTTTCAAAGAAACGAAAGTACCCTCTTATGTTCTTATGATACTGCCTAGGTAGAGAAGGAGAGGCGGGAAGGGAGGAGAAGCCAGAGCTCAATCGAGCCAACGAGGTGCCAAGTTGTTTGCTCATGACTCGATGATGTCCTAGTTTAATGTCATTCCTGCTGAGATGCACTAGGAGATTTGTGAGCTGGAGATTAAAGCTTGTGAAGAGAGACAATCTCTCTCAGATTCAGAATCATTAGAGGACAAGTCAAAATGGATTCCAAGCCCTAGTTATACGAGGGAGAAGTGTAAACAGTACATGAATTTAGTGGTGTTGCATGTTGAGAAATGGCAACAAGAAATTTCAGTTTAGTTTGTCCTTGAATTAAATTGTTAATTACAATTGAATTTTATTCTCATAGCAACTTGTAAATAGTTAATTAAGTTTAATTAACTTAATTAGCTTAGGAATTTCAAGTTCGAAGTCTTTCTATAGTCATGTATATATTCTCCCTAAATTTTAGGGGTTCGAGATGAGTTTATTTGAGTTGTAATTAGATAACTCAGTTTGACTAAGTTATAGATAGTTAAACTAGTTCTAATTGTTTCTTAAACTAGTAGAGGTCTAGTAGTGAGTTGGTGCACTAGTGCATCCTTAGTGCTACTCCAGCTAACTAAAGATTCCCTCATGAGAAACTCATGCATGTCAGTGTAGAGAAAGACCTAGTTCAGACTATAGTGCAGGGACAATGAACTATCAGTTGTAGAATGATCTGAGTTGTACAGGGCATGCATGCAATTAGAAGAGGACCTAGATTTGGATTGGCAGTTATGGAGGAAGGATTTCCCAATTAAATATGGGTTGATCCTCACAGGAATTGTGTAAGGAAATAGGGGCTTGGCAAGTAGCAGAATTGGCTAAGTGTTGGTCAGTGCAGGCTTGTGAGGCAGAGAGTTGATCATACTTGTGCAAGAATTGTTCTAGTGAGAACAAGCTTTGTATTATCACTCGGATTTCTGAATAATGCAATAGATAGTCGGGATTTTGAGCAGTGGATTTCCCCAGAGAAAAATTGTGTTATGTGTCTTTGATTATATTCCTCTTGTCGATTATTGTTTTCATCAATGTATTAGTTTTCGTTGTTTGAAGAGTAGAGTAGATTCCTGACTTGTGTTTTAGTACATTGCATAGTTGTGAATATCTAGGAAAAACTACTTGGTATCAAAGATAAAGATAGTATACTAGAGGAGACTTCGAAGTTTTGAGTTTGGGGTTATAGGTGAAATTTGAATTTACAATACATTCTTCAAGATCGACAAATGGCTTTCTACAGTTTGAGGCTCGAGTATGCCTTGGAAGGTAGTTCGAATTATATAGCATGGAAGGACATGATGGAGGCAGTGTTTGAGAATAATGGCCTCAATGAATTCATTGATCAAGACGTTCCTAAGTCAACATCATCAGATGCACAAAATCTGGTCGAATGGAAGAAGTGTGTGGCGAAGGCGAGGCGGATAATCCTTGAGGGAGTTCGAGACTACATTGTCTCGAGTCTCCATGGGAAGGAAACTTTGTATGCTATGTGGAAAGCATTAACATACCTATTCCAGAACAACATTGACCATAGGAAGTTGGCACTGAAAAAAAAAAAAAAAAAAAAAAAAAAAAAAAATCAAGATGGGGAAAGGTGAAAACATTTCAAAATACTTGACCAAGTTCACTTACTTTCGTGATGAGCTTAGATGTGTTGGAATAATCGTTGTCGAGGATGATATGGTAAGCCTAGCTCTCTTAGGACTTCCCAAGATTTGGAATAGCTACCAGGACTTTGTTAATGGGAGGAATAATCTGTCATGTTGGGAACAATTGTGGTCAGATTTGATGCAGGAGAAGATTAGAAGGAACTCCAGAGATGCTTCCTCATCAAAGACTGATGATGAGGAAAATTGTCCCTTAATGGGTAAGGCAAGGAAGGGGAAGGGAAGGCGTCCCATTCCAAATCAGATTCTTGTCATGGAGGCAAGAAGAAAGACATGTCAAAAGTTAATTGATTTCATTGTCATGAGTTGGGACATTTTGCTATAAATTGTCCGCTCAAGAAGTCTAAGAAGAAGTCCTCAGGAGGAGCAGTGGGTGAGGATTTCGCCTCTCAATTCAAATTGGAATTTACTCTCATTTCATGCATGGTGTCATCAATGATAGGTAGTGTATGGTACCTTGACAGTGGAGCTTCATTCCACATGACTGGTGAAAAGGAGTTGTTCAGTGACCTGGAGGAGAAGGATCTCCAGATGCATATCGATATGGGTGACAACAGGAGGTATAGTGCTACTGGATTGGGCATGGTTACTTTTCAGAGGGAGCAAGGTGTTCGTCTCACCTTGAGAGATGTTATGTATGTGCCCGCGTTGAACAAGAACTTAGTATTGGTCGCCATATTGGAGGATATAGGTTATGATGTGGTCTTTAGCAAAGGAAAGGCGTTCCTTTGACACATAGCCATGGGTCAGGTAAAGAAGATAGGGATTCAAGTTAATAATCTCTATAAGTTGGAGGTAGAGGATTGTGCTGCTTTGAGCACGAAAGAAGAGAAGGTGCAGACCCAAGACGTTGGCAAGTCGTGCCACAAGACATTGGGTCACTTGCATCATGGGGCTTTGAAAATCATGCAACATATCTCTACTGGTCTTCCCAAAGGTACGCTAGAGCAAGTTGATACATGCAAGGGGTGTACTTTGGGAAAATATGCCAAGGCTTCCTTTCACGATAGGGATAGTTGAGTAGAGGTGATTCTAGAGCAAGTCCACTCAAATGTGTGTGGACCATTCTTGACATCATCCATGACCAAACATAGATATTATGTTATATTTGTTGATGACTTTTCTCGTAAATGTTGGATAATTTTCATGCAGAAGAAGGATCAAACTTTCACAAAGTTTTGTGAATTTAAAGCATTGGTTGATAAAGAGTCTGGAAAGAAGGTTAAATATTTGAGGAGTGATAACAATGATGAGTATGTCTCAAATGAGTTTAAGAACTTATGTGCAGCAGAAGGGATTAAAAGGGAGTTGACCGCACCCCATAACCCACAGCAGAATGGGGTGGTCGAAAGGAAGAACAGAAGCATTGTAGGGGCAGTACGGGCAATGTTTCATAAGCATGACCTACCACTACACTTGTGGGTTGAGGCATGCAACACAACTGTTTATTTGTAGAACAGAAGCCCACATCGGATACTTAGAATGAAAACACTAGAGGAGGCTTTCTCATGTAAGAGAACGACGGGCATTTTTGGGTCATCGATATATTTCCATGTGACCAAAGATGCACGAAAGAAGCTTGAGCTGAAAACAGAGTTGGGGATATTTGTGGGGTACATTGATACACCTCACAATTATCGAGTGTACTTGTCGACCAGAAGGATGATAGTGGTTCGCAAGGATGTCAAATTCGATGAGGAGAAGGCCATGCGAGTTTCTCTTAAGAGGGAGCTTTAGCTACATGTGGTTGAGGAGTTTTTAGCTCCTAAGGTTGATGAGCCTCAGATTGATGTGGAGCAGCCACATGCAGAGGATCCGGGACTAGAGACATCCACTCAGACAAAGTCTTCCATAGATGGGAGAAAGCACACCAGAGAGGCTGATAGGTTATTGCATGATGCACGGGAGAATGTGGGAGCACCCACATCTCAACGCAGGCAAAGGAGGTCACCTGAGAGGTACACTGCATACATGGCTCTTATGAGTGGTTGTGTTAAGACAAAGCCATCTTCCTTTCAGGAGGAAGTGCATCAACTGATTTGGGTTGATGCCATGGTGGAGGAGTATGACTCCATAGTTCATAACAATGTTTGGGATGTGGTCCCGAGACTAGAGGACAAGTGAGTGGTGAGCTCCCGATGGCTTTACAAGGTAAAGCAAGCTACAAATGGTAGTGTGGAGAAGCATAAGGCCAGGTTTGTGGCCCGTGGCTTTTCAAAGGTAGATGGGATTGACTATAATGAGACATTTTCTCCTGTTGCAAGGTACTCATCGATCATATATATATTGCACTATCAGCGCAGATGGGTTGGAAGTTACATCCGATGGATGTAAAGACAACCTGCCTCAATGGCATGATTGAGGAAGAGGTGTACATAGAGAAGCCTAAAGGTTTTGAGACCTTCGACCGTGAGTTGCATGTGTGTCGGCTCAAGAGAGAATTATATGGGTTGAAGTAAGCAACCCATGCTCGGTACACTAGGATCGATAACTACTTCACTGGGTTGGGCTTCACCAAGAGTGAAGTGGATACGAACCTGTACCACATAGTGGTGGAAGGAAAATTGTTGATCATTGTGTTATATGTCGATGATTTGATTTTGACAAGTGATGATCAGTTGATCAAGTCTTACAAGGAGGATCTTGCAAGAGAGTTTGAGATGAAGGACATGGGTCTCATGCATTAATTTATGGCCATGGAAGTATGGCAGTGTGATGGGGAATTGTTTGTGTCTCAAGGAAAGTATGCCAATGAGATACTTAGGAGTTTTCGCATGGAGAGAAGCAAACCCATGGAGACTCCTCTAGCAGGTAACTGGAGGAAGGAGGATGCTACTTCAGAAGAAGTAGTGGAAGCTATTGTTTAAAGGAAAGTTATGGTGTCACTCATGTATTTGGTGAAAACACGACCAGATATGTGTTATGTAGTTAACTAGCTTAGAAAAGTGATGGTTAGGCCTACCAAGTTGTATTGGAAGGCGGAAAAGCATGTGTTGAGATACCTCAGAGGCACTACTAAGTATGGATTGTGGTACAGACACACAGAGGGAGTGAAGGTTCAAGGCTTCACTAATGCAGATTGGGCAGGGAGTCCATCTGAAAGGAAGAGCACATCAGGAGCGATCTTCAGTATTGGGTCAACAACAGTTTCTTGGTATAGTAGGAAACAAAGATTAGTTGCACTCAATTCGACAAAGGTAGAGTACATGGCTACAAGTCAGGCAACATGTGAGGCCATATGGATGAGGAATATTTTGGTTGGTTTGTTTGGTCAGCAGATGGATCCAAATGTGATTTACTGCGATAATCAAAGTTGTATCAAACTCTCTAAAAATTAAGTTTTTCATGATCGGTCCAAAAATATTGATATCTGATATCATCATCTTTGAGATTGTGTATTGAGGCGGATTATGTTGTTGGAATACATTCCCACGAAGGATCAAGATGATGACATTTTGAAAAGGGCATTGCCAATATGTAAATTCGTGTTTCACAGATACAGGATCAGGGTAGTTGATAATCCATTTCTTGTTGAGAGGGAGTGTTGAGAAATGACAACAATAAATTCCAGTTTAATTTGTCCTTGAATTAAACTGAGAATTAAAATTGAATTCTATTCTCATACCAACCTGTAAATAGTTAATTAAGTTTAATTAGCTTAATTAGCTTAGGAATTTCAAGTTGGAATTCTCTACGTAATCATATATATGTTCTCCCTAAATTTTAGGGGTGCAGGATGAGTTTATTCGAGTTGTAATTAGAAATTTGTTTGACTAAGTTATAGACAGCTAAACTAGTTCTAACTATTTGTGGAACTAGTAGAGGTCTAGTAGTGAGTTGGTGCACCGGTGCATCCTTAGTGCTACTCCAGCTAATTGATGATTCCCACACGAGAAACTCAAGAATGTTAATTCAGAGAAAGACCCAATTGAGACTAGAGTGCAGGGACAGTGTACTATCATTTGTAGAATGATTTGAGTTGTATAGGTCATGCATGCAATTAGAAGAGGACCTAGATTTGGATTGCGCAATTATGGAGGAAGAATTTCCCAATTAAATATGTGTTGATCCTCACAGGAATTTTGTAAGGAAATATGGGCTTGGCAGGTAGCATAATTGGTTAAGTGTTGGTCAGTGCGGGCTTGTGAGGCAGAGAGTTGATCATAATTGTGCAGGAATTGTTCTAGTGAGAACAAGTTTTGTATTATCACTCAGATTTATGATTGATGCAATAGATAGTCAGGGTTTTGAGTAGTGGCTTTCCCCAAAGAAAAATTGTGTTATGTGTCTTTAATTATCTTTTTCTTGTTGATTATTGTTTTCATCGATCTATTGGTTTCTGTTGTTTAAAGAGTAGGGTACATTTGTGTCTTGTGTTTTAGTACATTACATGCATTGTGAATCTACAGAAAAATCTACATTTCACAGGCAGATGAAAACAATTATGGGATTGTTGTTAAGAGACAAGCAAGTGGAAAAATATAATATCTTCGCCTCTATTGAAGACGTGAAAAGAATGTTGAGGAACCTGAGGTTCTGTGTGGACAATATAGCTACTTGCTTTATGCAGGTGGAAAGCCACATACTCTGCGATTCTAAGGGAGGGGAGAAATTGGATCCCCTGTGTTCTAACGCTTAGGCTCCAGCCAACATCTCTTCCTTAGAGAATGAATATAAATGGTGAAAGGTGGTTGGTTATTTCTAGGCCTTCTTGGTTTGTTGTGTTGAGTAGCATTAGTAAAAGGTAGTTGGTTATTTCTGGGTCTTCCCGGCTGGTTGTATCAAGTTTTGTGCGGTCCCTCTATTCATAGATAATGATGACTTAGAAGGTTCGTGGTCGTGGGTCTTAAATTTTTTTATGTGATCTCAAGTCTCAGTAATGGAGGTTGGTTTTCTCTCCAAAGTGATAAATGGACAGAGTGCAGTGACTAGTGTGAAGCTTTGGGTGAAGAAGGGTGTTTTCTTTTGTTGAGTTTCAATGCTTGTCAAGAGTGGATTGTTGGTATTCCTCGCACAGTGTTGGAGCAAACTTCCTATGATATTTTTGTGACAGTGGTGTTAAACCTGGAGCTTTGGTTCTCGACCTTATCCTGGGTCTGTTGTATAATTTGTCAATGTAAAAATTGCATTCCTTTTCTATGTTGGGATCGAAAAGAATATGTATGGGCTCAGTTTTTTTTAGTTTTAATTGATATTTGGCGACAGAGGTTGAGATGCTCTTCCTTCCTGTGGCCACCTAGATGCCTATGATGTAATCTAGTTTTCTAGAATAATATAAGTTTTTTAATATAAAAAAAAAACAAAAAACAAAAAAAAAATATATAATTCAAAATTTTAATTTTAATAAATGAAAAATGAAAAATTAAGATTATATATATACTTCATCTTTGAAAAAAATGAAATTATTGAATATTGAAATTTTACATTTAATTTGAATATTTTTCATCTTTTTTTTTTGAATAAAAAAGTTAGAGTTGAGTCCTAGTAACACAATCAGTTGAGAAAGTATTTCAATAATAAAGCAACTTATGTTCAAAACGCACCAAGTTACTAAGCACCTGTGTTACGAAGAGACATTCGACCCAAAAAAATAAAAATGTTCATAAAAATTTTGAATAAAAATAAGTATATTTTTATTACTAAATCTTTAAACAACAACAACAAATAAGGGTTTGCTTTGAATCCATGTAAATGAATAAATTTTAAGTTTGCCATATATTTATATATTGGGCTTCCTTAGAATCGATGTAAATTAATAAATTTTAAGTTTTACATATATTTATATATTGGTTTCGACTGAATCCATGTAAATGAATACATTTTAAGTTTAACATATATTTATATGTTTTAAATTTAACACTCTATGGGAATGAATTTTTATTTTAGTGGTGATCTTATTTATTTTGAAATACCCTCTTAATTTTTTATTAAATTAGTTGTGGCCCTTTTTACTAGAGAAACATGAGTTTATTTTTTTATTTTTAATTTAATTCTAAACATTATTTTTAAAAACCATTACAAATTCTACGTACAACTTTTTTAAGCTAAATGAAATCTTATAATTAATGAAAATGTTATATTTAATTTATATAATATTTCAAAATTATTATAATAGAAATTAAATAGTTTTTTTTCCAAGGAAAAATCATAATTTTTGTTTATAAAGAAGGAAATTACATTTTCTAGATGTATTGTTGTGCATTCATAAATTTAACTATCCAATAGACATTTATCCATCAAAATTAGAAATTATCACAATCCAAAACCATTGTTTTGATGGCCTACATAGATAAAGAGTTCATATTAAACATTGAGTTACATACATATCATCAATTTAAAACACCATAAATAAAAATAGATACTTCACCTGACAGGCCAAAAAAAACTAAATTGTGACAAAAAGATTGTCATTAAGTATATGATAACCAGAGTCAATAAAAACTGTTAACCCTGGATCTGAGCTAGGCCATCTATAAATGACCTATGGTAGAACTCAAAGAAATCAACTCCATTCTGTTCAGAAAACTTCCATGAGCCCTGAGCCTATTGTGCCCTCGCTTTAGAAAGGTTATCAACCATGTTATTTATTTCCTTCAAAATATGAAAATGTGAAAAATAGTCAAAACTTCCTTTAACTGTAAAACTTCCTTTAAAAAAGGTATAAGAGTATGCACATGACATTGAGCAGATTCATTAATCCAATTCACAACAATGAGGGAGTCACCAAAGAGTTGAAGTCATTTGCATCCTTACTCAACTGCAAAGAGAAGAAGCAGTTTTAAACTGTAGAGTTCTGCGAAATTATATGAACCTCGACCCAAGCCACTTTGAAGCTTGAAGAAATGGGAATCCTGCAAATACAAAATGATACCTCCCCCACAATCACCATTTGGATAGGTCGCACCGTCGAAATATGCCTAAGGACCCGATCTATCCACTACTTTTGAGGTAACCATCCTTTGTCTTTGAGATTCAGGGGGGACTGAGATCAGATCATAAATAGCTAAGGAGTTTGTAGCCACTCTTTCCTAAGGAACAAAATGATTCTCAAAAATAGCTTGATTTCTTGCTAACCATATCCCTCAATTAATACTAGGTGGTAAATTTCTCAATTTTTTTTCGGGGAAGCAACATCCCACCAAGAATGTCAAGCATCCAAAGATGATAAACCTGTCATATCAGATTTAGCAATAAGGTGGTGCGATCAATGTTCCATACAACATGGGAGAAAGGACAAGTTAAAAATATATGGTCAACAGTCTCTTCAGCTACCTTGCAAAGAGGCAACCAATTGGGCCGATGGAAACTTCTCTCAATCAAATTCTCCCTTGTCGGAAGCTTATTTTTTAGGATACACCATTGGAATAAACATGACTTATCCAAACAACTAAGCTTCCAAAATTGTTGCCACCGCCAAGCTACATCACTCGGCTTCTTATCTGCCATAATACTTAGATATCCATTCTTTGGGGAATGTTCCCCATTTGGAGAGTGAACCCATTACAAGATCTTCCCTGTCATTGATCTTGACATGGGAGGCATTAAAAGAAATGATGTAATTTTGCCATAATTCCATCTATTCAGCTGGAAAATTTAGTTTGTTTTCCCCCAACCAAACTTGAGGCCAGGTAAACGATCTGAGTGTATCCACCACTCGATTTAAAGTAAAAAACTCTAGTCATTTAAAAAATCGATCATCTCATGTGGAAGCGCAAAATGAGCATCAGACCTGACCCAAGCATCTAGTTCAATATGAACTCTCTACCAGAAACCAAGTTTCCATGCCATGCCATGTTCAATAACCACAAATGAACTTACCAGCACCTTCCATATGAAAAAGGAATTTAAACAATGCTTATTTTGAGATTGAATCCATTTTTTTAGGGAAGATGGGAAAATATACTCCCTGTAAACCACATCCTTCCATAGACTATCAAAAGAGATCAACCTCCATCCCACCTTCACAGCCAAGGTTTTGGATAACGCCACAAGATTCTTCACACCCCACCCACCCCATTTCTTAGGCAGCGCTATTTTCTCCCATCTAACCCAAGGAAAAAATTTGTGAATAAATTAGAGGAACCCTTTTGAAATCCATGAAAGAGACATCCAAAACACCAAGATTGCTTCTAATATAGATATAATGAGTACTAGTCTTTCTTCCCTTAACATCCTTATAAAGCTCTAGATTTTAAGTATTTTTTATATGTTAGCCTGCAACCATTTTCAATCCACCTTCCTATAGCCATTAGAATTTAGGTTAAAGCCCAAATATTTAAGCCCTTCATTAATGGGGTTTGATTGGAATGGGAAGAGACCTTGAGATATAGTGAACTCCTCAGTGAAAGCCCAACCATAATAAAATAAGACTTCAGTAAATTTACCATCATTTCATATGCTTTTTTAAAGAGGGACAAAATAGTTTTAAGCACAACCAAATCTCTTTTGGAACCATCACAAGACAGTAGAATATCATCCACGAATAATAAATGTTTGATGAACAGATCCCCTGCAATATATAGACCCTTTATGTCACCTCTTCGATTTGCATCTGCTAGCAAACTACTAAGACCCTCTGCCACTAGAAGGAAAAGAAAGGGAGAGAAGGGGCATCCTTGATGAAGCCCTCTCTCAACATGGAAAAAAATTGAGGTAGATCAATTAATAAGCAAAGCAAAGGAAACTGAGGTAATGCAACACATGATCCAACTGATGAAGTTTACCTAAAAGCTCAAATTCATAAGCAACATTCTTATAAATACCCAACTGAACCTATCGTTGGTTTTTGACAACTCAATCCTGTGAAGCGTTCCTTTTAACTTCTTGGATTTAATGTTGTGGAGGCCCTCATGTGCTAACCCAATTGCCTCATGAATCTGCCTATCTTCAAGGAAGGCAAATTTCTCTTTTGAGATATGCTAAGACAAAAATAGCTTGATCCTATGAGCAATAATTTTGGCATGATTTTATATATGCTATTGCATAATGAGATCATTCTGAAGTCATCAACAGAATGGGGGGAATTTGACATGGGAATCAAAGCTATAAAAGTAGATTTGCAAGCATCATACATCCACCCAAATTACCTACATTCTTCAATAATTGCGAGGATATCCCCCCCAAAAGCTCATAAAATTCTGTGAATAATTCAACTAGCCATTCATTAGGACCCGAGCTTTTATCCTTCTAGAAGCTATGTAGAATAGATTCCAGGTCTTCCTCCAACACGAGATCTATCAGAGAGTTATTTGTTTCTTCTATCACGTACCGAGGATAATTTCCTACTACGTTGATTACTTTACCCAGAAAATGTCCTTGGGAGCTTTAAACAAAGATTTAAAATTGTTTAAACCCCAAGTAAGCCAAAGCCTCAAAATTATTTGCTTAACCTTACTCTGGGTCATAGAGAGCTGATATTATGTTTGAGGCTTGATGCCCTTTAGCATATTGCTGAAATTTTTTTGAATTATCATCCCCACTCTTTAACCAAATTACTCGTCTCTTTAACCTCCATTCTTCCTCCTGATCCTTTCAAATATTGTTTCTTGAGGCTTCCAACTAAAAGTTTCTTTGTTTAGCTTCTTCAGATGCTTACCCCCCTTGCAGATCTTCCAACTACTCCAATTCCAAGGATATCCTTTTTAATTCCTTTGAATATTTCTACTTGTTCTCTTTTTCTCAAGCAATAGTGGACCTTTTAAGATTGTTGAGGTTGTTGGAAAACTGAGCTGCAAGGGAGCCATCTCTTTCAGTAGTGAGATATGAGGGATGACTCCTTATTAAATCTCGATAAGAACCATCATTCATCCATGAGGAATTAAATTTAAAAGGTGCCTTAGGCTTCCTAAAACCTCCACTGAGCTCCAGGAAAATAGGGTGGTGATCTAAGCTGCCACCCACATCAATCCACTGGAGAAAAAGGGGAATCTTCTCCAACAAAGGCTTGGCTACCAGAAAACAATCAATATTCTTAGCTATCATAGCTTCACCAAATCTCATATTATGTCATTTGGGCTTTAAGTTTACCAGATCAACATCACAAATTTTATGTTCATTCAGGATATGGGTAAAATAATCCAATAGCGAGTCAAGGTGGGCATGTAACCCCCATGTCTAAGAAATTCCCAAAGAAAAATTCAAATCACCACCACAAATTATGATGTCCCTATTCATGAAAGAAAAATCCATCAGTCTATCCCAAAATGTAGGCTTGTCCTAACATGGATCATAGTTAAAAATGAATATTCCAACATAAAAGGTGGAAAAAGAAATTAATATTACAATTTGAAAATAAGGTAATCTATTATTATTAGGAATATAATATTATAAAACCTCTAAATTGTTATTGTAATACATTATTTTTGTTCATTCGCATACCATAAATTTTTTTATAAATGGATCCGTCTTAACCAAGCATCTAAAAGGATCAAATCTCTAAAAATGCAAACTTCTTTTTGAATGCAAAATTTAAGAAAGGTTTGCAACTCTGGAGATTTGATTATTGGACACTTAGTACACTTAGTAGGCCTAGAGTTAAAATGAATCTATGCTAGTTCTTAATAATATTCATATATATATATAATATATATATATTATATATATTATATATATGACATATTATTTGTATAATTATAACAATAAAAATTAAAATATAATAAATTGAATTGAATCGATTTATAATTTTATTAATTATTATTATTATTATTTGATATAATGCTTCCTTTATAGATAACTGCAACATCTCCCTTGCATATTATGGAGACACTTAAATTATTACGTTTCATTTACAACCACTAAACATCTCCCTTATACTAGGTTATAAAAGCACTTCTAGACACAATAAAAAACAATGTATATTTGATCAAATAAATAGTTTTAATCACTTCCAACAATCAATCTATTAAATCACAAATCTATTGCACTTTAATATTTATTAAAACTATCTAATTGAACTTTTGATCAAATAGGAAGTAACTTCTTTCATAATATTCTACTTATAATGAGGTGGCAGGAGGGGGAGGGATTCTCATTAATCCCGAAGGAATCATAGAAGATAGATATGCTTGGGGTCTGGAATGAATAAAAACAATCAAGTTGAGGCTTATGGGTTGTTTCTCTGGCTTTCTTTGGCCCAAAAAAGGGAATCAAGGAGATGCAAATTCTATGGGATTCCATGTTGATTATAAAGCATATGAACTACAACACAGCCGCTCAAAACATCAAACTGAACCAAAACATTAATAGAACCCAAGGAATGATCCCTCTCTTTGATCACATTAAGTTTCTCCATATGCTAAGAGGTAATAATAAGGAAGCTGACAAGCAAGGCAATTTGTCTTGTAGGATGAAAGAGGAAAGCAACAAGGTGAATGGCATTATGGGATCGGTCAGCATTCCCCAATGGTTGTTATGAATCTGAATCTATTGATAGCTAAGTGTGGTTATGGAAGGATAAAGAGTTATAATAAGAGGGATTGCATGGATTTTTATTACCCTTCCTCCCCTAGCTTGTTTCATTTTCTTCCCTGCTCCCCCTTCTTCCCTTCTGCCTCTTCTCCCTTCCCCTCCTCCTCTACCTCCCTCCCTTCCACCTCATCCTCCTTTTCATCCTTCTCCCTCCGCCTTTTCCACCTTAGCTGCCACCTCCCCATCCCCCTCACCCCTTCTCTCCTCGTCCATGTCTTATCAACATTCATTTACCCTAGCCCATCCTCCTGCCTCGTGGCACCCCTGTCATTTGGCTTATGATGCAGAGTGGTTGTTTTCCTTGGGCTCGTACTACACTTGGAGTTTGGGGAAGTTTAGGCGTGGGATCCCTGGTATTTTCTCCTCGTACCATTTGTGGTAACCGATGAAACCATGCGAAATAATGAGTGTGACGAGCATTTAATCCTTCTGGTCTGGGATGGTCATTTTGCACGAGGGAAGTTGGTGTGGGACAAGATGGTGGTCGTTTCGTTGAGTAGAGTAATTATGGAAGAACATTAGGATTTAAGCAATATGAGTACTTCGCATCAACTCTACATTATAATTTGGTCCATCATCCTCTATATAAGGGGCAGTAATAGTAAGATCTTATGTCACAAGAACTGGTTAGCTCCTATCCTGGGGGTCTCTATCGTAAGGACCTAGTGGTCGGGTCAAGGAATTATGGGTACTCTGGGTAGTGGTAGAGTCTTTGTAATTTTCACGGTGGTGGTAATTTGCATGGTGGTTTTAGAGGGTATTCGTGGGAAGGATCTGGTCGTTGCAGAGAGTAGCATAGGCAAGAAATAGTCTTTTAGTTTGGTAGCCACGGTCAGAGGTGTATCACCGTTTGTAAGTGTAGTCTTTCACAAGTGTAGTAGGTTCCATTTTGGGTTTGTTGTTCTCTTTCTTTCAGTGGGAAGTTGTCCTGGTCACCCCCCCACAGTCATTATGGATGTTGTGAGCATATTAGAGGAGTAGGTCTCGGTGTCTGGTTCATGGGGCCGATGTCAGCCTTGTTCAAGAAAAATGCTTGGGTGCTTTGTGATGGACCATGGGAGGCTACACCAGGCTTGTGGTCTCTGTGACAAATAACATATGGAAATCAAAGAATGGTTGGCAATAATACAAAGGTGAATTCATCGAAAACAAAAGGAGACTTTAGAAATGTAGGCAACAACTGGAAAAAAAAGAGTGAATTCGTCAGCTAAAAGACAAAGTTGATGCTTTGTGTCTGCAAATTGAGCACGTGCAACTCAAGTTGGTCGAGAAAAGCCCAAGGTCAGATGAATAAAACACTGGAATAGATATTAACAGCCCGACGCTAATGGAGGGGTAACTAGTACCATTTGTATTTCTTTTTTCCTATTTTCGAATGTCAAATTACATATGTAAATATTTGTTGAACGAGTTCTGTAGGATTTATAGCCATAGACAAGTAGTAAGGGGGGAATTTTGTAATTTTGGGAAAGAAAAATTTATGCTTGGTAGAACATAATGTAAATTTTAATTCCCTCAAGTGGCTCTGCACTATTTTGTAAATCTCCCAGTTTTTTATCATGTACGGGCACAGATTAATACATATATCCTACTCTTTTAGTTAAAAAATATATTCTACTTATAAAAATATATATTTAAATTAAAAACTTAATTTATAATATCGATATTCATTATAATATATTTTTTATATTTGTAAAAAAATATGTATTTTGTATCATTTGGTGAGACATTATGATTTTGGATATTCATTTTATAAATATTGTAAAATATATTGTCTAATTGGTTTGATATATATTATTTAATTTAAATTTGAATTAAATATGTAAATAATATCATCATATTTCAAGTAAATTTAATTGGCTATATTTTATTTATTTATTTATTTTAAATTAGGTTGAGCCTAGATCAGGACTAGCCCATCTATTGGATGGAAGAATGAGCATTCCACTAGTGGGATATTATCACCAAGATCGTGTGAAGCTTGGTCGAGCTTGGATGCCCCTTGTGATAGTTTAATTCTCTCAAAAGTTGCTTCAATCCTCAACATGATCTCTCCATGAGGTTTAAACCAGAGACCTCGTGGGGAGTAAACCCTACTCAAACCAGTTGGTTTACACCTCATGGGTTATATTTTATTTAATTAAATGTAATATAATTTACGGGTGGCAAGTGTTGGGTGTGCGGGGTTAAATTTAGCCCCAAAGGACAAATCAAAAGGAGTTTTGCTTGTATTTTGGGGATGGATATTGATAATTAAGCCAAAGACTCTGGATTATTCAAGGTATTTCTATGGCTCAAGAAAGAAACATTTAGAAGCTTCTCATTATAGGAAATTCTAAAATCATAATTGGTCATCTTCCAAATGGATCTAATCATAAGGACCCCCTTCTCAATTCAATCCTTAGTCAAATAAGAAATATTCTTTCCTAATTCTCTGAATTCCAACATTACCATGTTTGAAGGAATAATAATATCAAGGTTGAAACAATGAAAACTAGGAAGTAAAGCTATTTGGGGGGTCATTAATGGTAAATGATCTAATCGCATTTTCTCTTATCCCATGAATCATTTATTGTCCCCCAAAGATGAAAGATGGGGTTGGCATGCCCTCCCTCGATCCACAAAAATGCACTTGGTGGTACATAGGCAAGGGGTATTTCAGGGTGCTACAAAGGGGTTTGGAGACGTGGGCCCACGCTCCCTTTCCCCTCCCCCATATGCCCCCCTATGCACACTATTCATCTTCTGAAAGCTAAAGGATGGAAAATATTTATGCACATGGTGATAAGATTTATGGATGTTTGTCGGAAGAAGGGTGGGGTTAGTGCAACATTAATTTTGCAAACTAGGGAAAATTGTGTTTCCTTGTCAAACAATGGATTTGATTTCTCCCACCAACCTTTGGCATGAATTGGGCCTACAAAAAATGAGTTTCATAATGTTAGTGGCTCAATACATATCTATTACATATCACCTCAAGCAATGGGTGGAGGAATGTTCTCAATTTTGAGAGACACTTCAGATGCAGAGCTTCGTATATGGCACATCAAGTCAATCTATTACTAAATCTCCACTCCAAGGTATTACTACTCTAATTAATGGTTTTTGTAGGTATTACCATATTCAGTTTCACTCTATATATGGATTCAATTCTATAAGTAGAATGGAGTCTGTTTCGTCGCTCCGCGAGGGTGATGTGGAATCTCTTTCTATATTTGGTCTCTCCCTATTCCTTAGGCATAGAGAAACTAGGCTCTTTGAGTTCTTTGTAGGGATGTAATGTGACTACTAGGGACCTAAACAAAGGTTGGGGTAGAGGTGATTCCCTCCTAGGACTTTCCATAGAATCTCATTTTGTCTCAACCGTCAAAGGAGGCCCTTTCTATTTTGATGTGGTATGCATAAACTTTCAATTTGGAAACCCTTTATTTAATTTACTAGGTGGATTCTTAGAGCTTTGGTTTATTGTGTCTCTTTTATTATGGTTTCTCTCCTCCCATGAGTCCCTCTAGTGGGATAGCTCGAGTCCTTTCATGCTGCTCTTTTGGGTTAGTCAGAATAGTGGTTTCCGTTGGAAATTTTGTACAATTATGATGGAGTGGTGACTCCTATTGCCCCTTTTATTTTGGGAATCTTTGAGTCTCTTTTGTATGGAAAACTTAGATTGGGAAGAATCCCTTTCTCAATTGCAATAATACATATTGCAACTTTAGCTACAACAAAATCAAGCAATGTCTTCTTTGATTGTTTTTAAGGAATTGTTAGTAGAACACATGGTGAAAATATAGGGAATTGAGGATGAGCTACCATCTCTTCACTAGAAAATTGTTGGACCTTCATCTATCTTCAAGTGAAATCCATCAAGAATATACCTCTCCAGCGTTCTCCTCTTCTCCTATTATGGTGTGTCTTCCATATTTAAATTATATTCCCTCTGAAGAGTTTGAATAGGATTGTTGTTGGCCCTTCTCTTTCCGTTAACTAGAATGCACTTTAAATATATTAAGTACTTAGGGGTTTTTTGAGATATAATACTTTCAATTTTACTAGATTTGTTTGGGATGTCAATAGAGAATTTTGGATGTGGATGCTTGAAATAGTAGTCTCTCCTTGCAATTTAAGGAGAGAAAAACTCCAATTTTTTAATTTTGATTTATTTTCGAGCCTCCAAACACAGTTTTTCCCACTAATATGAATATTTTTTGTTATAGCTGAAAAAATCTAATATAATTTATTTCATAAGTTTCAATTTTAGTTAAGCTTTTATAGATTAGTTCACTTTATGTTAATTTAAATTGAATTTATATTGTAAATATATCTTTGATTTATTTTATTTTTCTTATTTTAAACATAAAAAATAACAATTAGTTTCTTATTTTAAAAAATAATAATTTTTCATTTTTCATAAGCTCCTATTTAACACTGCCTAACTTCTATGACAATAAGATTTTCAGTCTCTTAATTAGTGTGAATGTAAAGTGTCATGCATTAACAAATTTTTATCATGGCCAATATTTTAATTTGATTCATAAACATGAATATCAAATTTCAACACTAAAATATAAATATGAATGCAAAGTGGTATGCATTAACAACTTTTTATCATAGCCAATATTTTTACTTCATTCATAAATATGAATATCAAATTTCAACACTAAAATATTGAGTAATTTGAAAATTCAAGGCTTTTAATGAACCAATGTGGCATTAATGCCCACACAAAGTAATAGTGTCAAAAATCTTGCAATAATGTATAAATTGAGAAATCATATGAGGGTTTGAGGGAGCTTCGAGAGTTTTAATATTCAAATTTAAGGGTTTTTCAATTTCATTGATTTTTTGTAGGGCTACCTGGTTGGTTTAAATTTTTGGGTGGGGAATATAGATTACTGCCCTTGTTGGGGGCTTAGACACCCATCCTTCAAGAATGTTATGACAAGACATTTAAAGCAAGGTGCAGAAAGAGAAGATAGACCTGAAGGAAATGGAAATTCTAATGACATTCAAATTTTGGGGGTACAATGCAACCCAAATTTTGAGAACAGTGTTTACCAAAAGAAGCTAAAAATCCCAGATTTGTAATTCCTCTGAACTATTTGGAAGATCATAGAAGATGAATGAAATATAATGCTTTCATATACAAGTTTTTTGGATGTTTGCCTATAGAAAAAGACTTAAGAGCGGTGGATTCAACAGAAATAGCAGCCAAAAGGAGAGGTAGATTTGAGATTAGGACCAAGAGGGTTTTTCACTGTGATTTTCTCTAACCTGGAGAATAAAAATAAGATTTTTGAGGGCGGTCCTTATTTCTTAAATAATGTGGGGCTATACATGAAGCACTGGAAAGAACACTTTAATCTAGACAAGGTAGGGTTTTTTGCAGCGCCAGTTTGGGTGAGACTCTACTCTCTCCCTATGGATTTTTGGATTCTCTAAATTTTGGAAGGGATTGGGAACATATTAGGAAAATTTGTCAAAATATCGGAGGTCACTATTAAGAAAGGGCGAAATATGTCTTATGCGAGACTCTATGTTTATATGAATATTTCACAACCTTTTCCTGAGTCAATTGACTTTGAATATCAAGGGGAAATATGGACACAAACTTTAGCCTATGAGCATGTACCATTTCGGTGTTGTCATTATCATGAGCACGAACATCTATTCAGAGGTTTCCCAATCCAAAAGAAGGAACAATAGGGTTTTGGGTTGACATCGAATGAGGGTTTTACTAAAGTTCTTGGTCGAAGGCAGACTACTCAAAGCAAAGATGCTCAACCTACGAGAAAGACTGAGGATAAAAATACCTTTGCGGCCCTATAAGAGATGGAAGAGGAAGTATCCTTTCCAGATGATGTCTTAATGGTAGAAATGGAAATGGAATCTCTAGGCGATAAACGCGTGCAAAAGAGAAAAACACCAGACGAGGAGTCGGAGGAGACACTGACATAGTACTTTTTTAATTTTCTTGGGATTGCAGAAGTTATGACACTGACTAATGAAATTTTCTTCCCTAACAGAAAAGGAACAGGGTTTGGTTAATCTTCTAAATGATTGGGTGATGTAATATTTGGCATAACTATTGAAAGAAAAAAGGGAGATATATGCAGAGGCTTATCTAGGTTGGAAGAATAAAATTTGTCATAATATATTAGGAGAAAATGAGGTTTGACCAGTGCAAGCATATAATGATAAAGGAAAAGTGCCACTTGTTAAGGATACAAAGAGGAAGGGTAGAAAGACAACACGTGAATTTCTTCAAAATACTGGGGAATAACTCATCAATTTGGGACAAGAAACAATGATTTCAGAATTTTTCTCGCCCTCTCAACAATTATCACAATGAAAATCATAACTTGGAATATTTGGGGTTTAAATAGTAAAGGGATACAACATTATTTGTGGGAAAGGATCAAAGTTGAAAATCTTGCATTGGTGATTTTGTAAGAAACTAAGGTTTCAATGACTAAATTTTATGAAATAAGCACTAATTGTTGGAGGGGATGTGAAGTTATGGAAATTGATGCCTGGGGTAGTGTTGGCGGATTAGCAATTTTATGGAATCTAATGGAAGTTATTTTGGTTGGCAAATTCCTGAATTTTAACTGGCAGATGTTGATTTCATGAGTCCAAATAAATGGTGATCCTGATGATAGTGTATAGTCCTCTTGTGGCAGGAGAAAAGTTGACATTTTTGGAGAATATCAATGTACATATAAGTCTTATTTCATACTCTCTCTAGATCCTAAGAGGGGATTTTAACCTTATCAGAGCTCTAGATGAAAAAAAAGGGAGGGGTTTGAAAGTTGGACTCTGAATCAACTTCTTTTGTGGAACTTTTGGAAAGTTTGAACTAGTGGATGTTCCCACCATTAATGTTACTTTCCTTTGGAATAATAGAAAAGGGAGAAAACACTAGGTGGCGAGTCAGTTGGATTTTTTTTTAGTTTCTGAATAGTTATGGACAAGGATATTTTCATTAAAGAGGCCATTATTCCTTATCTTAGTTCAGATCATTGGCTTTTTTAGTTAGAGATTGACCTTAAAGAAGCTCCCCGAAATAGGTCCTTCCACTTTGAAATTTTTTGGCTTCAAGTGCAAAATTTTGTGGAGAAGGCTAAAGTGTGGTGGGAGGAAATTATTGTCCAAGGTAAGAACAAGATGCATACATTTCAGTTGAAACTCAAGGAATTGAAAGCAAAGATTAAATTGTGGAATAAGGAATATTTTGGTAACATTTTGGAGGAGAAACATAAACTATTCTAGCCCCAAATGCAAGAAATATAGCAATGTATGATCCTAGAAGGGCGCACTTCAAAGTTAGTAATAGAGGAGAGAATCATGTTGAATAAAATAGAATTGAGAAGGCAATAGGCATAAATTATCTAGAGGAAAAAATGTAGAGTTCAGTGGTTGAAATAGGGGGAGAATAATTCCAAATTTTTTCATAAATCCATGATATAACACAAGCATTTTAACCAGCTTTTTTCATTAATTGGGAGAGATGGATTGAGAAAAAATAAACATAAGGAAATTGAAGATGATTTAATTGCTTTTAACAAGGATCTCCTAACCAAACCTTCTCATAACAGGAAATCAGCTATTAATATTTTAGCTTATATTCCTAAACTTATTGGCAAGGAATAGAATATAGATTTGATGAGACCGATCTCCTTTCAAGAAGTGAAACTATTTTGGATATGCCTCGAAATAAATTGCCTAGAGCAAATGGGTACATTGCGGATTTTTTTAAGGCCTATTAGAGTTTTTAAGGAAAGGAGATTCATGAGGTGGTGGAGGAATCAAAAAAATTTCAGGCAGTGTGGAGTAGTCAATGCAACTTTTATTTCCATGATTCCTAAAGTTGTAAAATATTTGAATCCTAGTGGCTTTCAACCCATTGCATTATGCAATGTTATCTATAAGTTCATAACTACTATCATTGCTAATAGTTTGAAACCTCTATTAAAGGAGCTCAATTCCCTAGAAAAAATTGGTTTTGTGGAGGGTAGAAAATTTCTAGTGCTATGATCACAGTTCGTGAGATAATTCACTCTCAGAAGAGTTTGAAGAAATCAGGCATGATGATAAATCTTGATATGTCTAAGGTGTATGGAAAACTTAGCTAGGATTACTTGTTGTAGGTTCTTAATGCTTTTGGTTTTTCTTGGCATTAGATTTATTGGGTGCATTCTCTTATTTCTACACCTTTCTTCACCATTTTGACTAACGGTTCTCCTTCTGGCACTTTCAACTTGTCAAATGGACTAAGGCATGGGGGTCCATTGTCTCCATTCTTATTTATTTTGGCTATGGAAGGGCTAGGATGATTTTTTTTTAATTATTTCTCTAAAGGGAATCTTAAAGGTCTGCACCTATTTGGTGAAGATCTTCCAATGACACACCAACAATTTGTTGATAATGTGTGCCTATTTGGTCAACCTACCCTCAGAGAAGTGAAAGAGGTATGTTCTTTGCTTTCAACTTTTAAGGAATCTTCAGGTACCCTTATTAACAACAAGAAAACTAGTATTCTATTTTTTAATTGTAAGGAGTCGATTTAGTGTCATTTATCTCAAGTGTTGGAGTTTCAAATAGACTTTCTTCCCTCTAAGTACCTGGGGGTACCCTTATTATTAAGTAGGATATTCTTCTAAAACTCACCAATAATATTAACAACTAGACATTTTGAGCCTTGAACTTAGATGGGAGGTTAATTCTAACCAATTAAGTACTACAAACTATTTTGATTTATCAAATGTCAACTATGTCAGCACCAAAAGTTGCATGTGTTAAGTTTAGGGAAAAGTGACGAGAATTCCTCTTGCAGGGCTCAAATAAGTTGAAGAGGTGGTCTTTGGTGGCATGGGAGACACTCGTTCTGCCTAAGTTGGTTGGGGGTTTGGGTTTGCATGACCCAGAAATGTTAAGTGATGCTTTAGGGGTGAAATTATGGTGGTGATGGGTGATAGGGGGTAATTAACTATGGAAGTAAATTTGGTTGAGGAAGTATGTGTCCATCATGTCACGGGAGGAGATATTAAGGTATGATTTGACCATTGTAGGTTTAAGGTTATGGATGTGGATGTAGGTAGGTTATGCTTAGGGTCATGCTTCTTGGGATGCATAACCATGGGGCTATCCCACTCCAAATAGTTTATTAGATAAATGATGCAAGCTTCCAATGTGATTTCAAGATCCTTTTGAACAATTCGTATGGTCTCTTATTAATACATTTAGCATTAGCAATGAGTTCAATCTTCATCTCCCCTATTTTTTGGCTAGAAGCTTCAATTATTTATAGTCTCAGAAAAAAAATATTGGCATTCTTTCAAAATTTTGATTATATTTGTAGTATATTTTTCTAACTAATAATTTCCACTTTTGCCCATTTTTCGTCACCTCTGAGATCCTTTAGAGGCATTTTCTTGAGCTTCCTGTACTTGATGCATCTGACGTAAAAGGGACATTCATGAGTATAATGTCTGAAAACTTTGCAATAGGAACAAGGTTTTTTGGTTCTAAGAGCCTTGTTCTGCTTGGGTTGGCTGCCATGTTACTAGGTTGTGGGATTAGGCTGGTCACCCTTAAGGGAATTAGGTTGTCGACCGTGATTGCCTTGGTTACCTTAAGATTGTTGATTATGGTTATCATTCCCCTTATTCCTTCTCTTGGGGTTGGGAGCATTAGTAGCACTCTACTTAGCATACTATTTATTTTGTGAAGGTGGTTGTTTTTGTGGTAGAGGAGGCAGAGGAATGTGAGGTTGAGGCGTTGGTGTTGGTGGGGCTAGAGTGCTAGGCAGTGCATAAGGATAGTAAGGATTCACGGAATCATTTTAATAACCAAGTTGAGAAACAATTGGCCCTGACATTGATTGATGTGGATGGGGATATGCATATGACATGCCTTTACCTTGGTAAGAGTTGACACGTGAAGGATCGGGATGGGGATAACTGTAAGTGGAACTAGTCCCCCTTGGGGTTGACCATAACTCTTAGGAATTTGATAATATGATGATGGTTGAGAGTGGGAAAGAGATCCAATAATACCGCCAAAAGCATGAGATACCCCCGTTGCATTAGCGTCACCGGGTTGAGGCAGATCCGGGAGGAAAGTATAAACATAACCTGACTAAGCATATATCAGATCATATTTTAAGGTTATTTGGAGATATTCTTTCTCAGTTTGAGGGAAGTGAAAGGTGACATATTTACCTATGGGGGCCAAAATATTTTTTTAAAACTAATCCATATATAAATGGTCTTCAAACTTAGGGGCTCTACACATGCTCCTCCTTCTGTGCCATTTTTTAACATGGTCAGAAAGGCGAGTGGCAAAATTTTGATGAAAGGATGTCAAGAGTTTGGTACATGTGTCATATCTGAGAGGTAACTAGAAATATGAAAGAAAATATTTGGCAAGAGTCACAAAGGTAGAATGGGAGGCATGCAGTTGGTCCACATATCATTTGGCAGCAACTCCAATTAGGGTGCGTTGGAAGAGACAAAGACGGATTGAGTCCTTGGTAATGGAATTTGATGAACACCACATGTAAAAAGATCAAACATGATTAGTAGGGTCTTCTCCACGATTACCTTCAAACTTGGGAATGTCGGAAGGAATCTTGGTGGGCATGGGAGGCCAATTCGAGTTATGGAGAAGAGGATCGTCAATAAGTTGGTCGAAATCAGGGAGGCTCAAACCAACCATATAAGGAAGAAAGGGTGGATTAGTGGCCATACCTAAAGAGGTTCATCCTGTGGGGTTACCTTGGTTACCACCTAGGTTTCCACCACTCACATTAGTTCCTGACATGGTAGCGGTGCGGGGTTGGGAATATGTGGAATCAGAGGAAGAACTAGAAGAATCAGAAGAACTAGAGTTAGTATGGGGACTCAATGGATGACAAGGAGGATGGGTTCGAACTTGACAAGTAGGAGTAATATGTCCTAAAAGAAACTGGGGGCGAAGGCAACGAATTATCTGTGACAAGCATCTAGGGGGCGCAATGGTGTCAAGGCAAAGATGACTCAATAGAATAAAGGGTGATGATAGGAGAAAAAAGTAACAAACAACAAGCAAACACCTAGTGCAGTGGTGCCAAGTGTAAACTAACTATAATCATATGCTAGTCTAATTCAAGAAAACACGTCCTATCAAAGAAAAAATGACCTCTAGCCTAAAGGTGATCTAAATCCTCAAACAAGTCCTAATTCTATTATTTCAGATGGCCTTCCAAGGGACTTCTTACATGACGGAATATGATGCTTGTAAGTAGATCTTTCTAGAGAAAGGTGGGGTAGAGGACCAATTGTTTTCCCACAGCCAGTCCTATAAGGTGTTTTCCTAAGGTTGGCCACTAAGGTTACCTTCATCCCATGGGGGTGGTCTATTCCTGAGCTTCTTGGTGATCAACCACATAATGGAATCCCCTACCACAAGTTGGGTAGCCTCTAGTAGAACCACTCAAACCGTGATCTAGCCTAAACCCCTCTGAATCAAGTTTCTGATGCACTCTAGCTTTGGATCGTGGGATGGTGAAGGATTTTAAGCTCCCTAATATGTCAACTCTCTATGTCTCAATTTAAGTGATCAATGGGTTTTATTGGAATCATATCCCATTGATCCTACACCTAACTACAAAGGTTATTTTGGCAATGGCGCCTAACTGTGCTTAATCTATGTGAGTTTAAGTTCTTAAGGTGGATTGTTTCAAGTCTTGGCTTGGTCGTGATAGCCAAGATCACATTCACTTAGGGTCTGCGTGTGTGACAAATGTGTGAAGTGGATGAGTTAATTGAGCATGTTTTAATGATGCCAATGCTATTGAAAATAAAGTGCATAAACTATAAATAATACTAAAAATGGACAGTAAAATAAACGGCAAATTGAAGCACACAACCCCCCACCCAAGAAGGCAATCAAGTAGCAAAAGAAAAGAGGGAAAACCAGAAACTCAAGGACACACAAAATGGAAAAAAAGGTCTAATGTATGGACTGGGATCTAAGGGTAAAAATCTGTTAAAAATGGTGCAAAAAACCAGCAAACAACAAAGGTGAAAATGTTGGAAAAAGATAAGCAAGAAGCTCTAAAAGAAAATATACACAAGGGGATCCTGAGGGGGAAAGGACTGCAAAACACTGAAGAACAATGGCTAAAAATGTCGCACACTAGACTCCTCAACTCAGCAATTATCTTCCTAAATGATGTAGGTGTACTCGAAACCCTAGGGGGTTTTTCCTTCCTCAATGAGAAACTACTAAGTGGATCTAAGCCTAGAGGTGACTCTAGAAAGAACGGAAACCCTTTCCAGTACATACGTAATAGTCTCGACAAAATCTAGAAAATCTGGAAAAATGTCTGAAAAAATGCAAAGTCCAGAAATAGACCTGAAAAGTGCGTTGGGCACAGTTTTTGGGTTGAAAAGTGTGTTGGATGCAATTTCTGGGCCAAAAAGTGCACTTTGTTCCTGATTCTCTCACTCGTCATATCTGACACAGATTGTGTCATCTCCTGCTCGATTGGTACCTGTGACCTGCGAAAAGATGTGAAACCCCAACAGAAGCGGAAAATTTTCTAGAAAATATAAGAGATCTAAAAATAGAAATTGAGAGGAATAAAAATTCTGAAGAAACACTGAAATTAGTTTAAACAACAGCCACCAAGGTTCTGAATTACTACATCGGTGGAGTCACCATTTGTTAGTATGAAAATTCTTAGTATGTGTACCATAAATACTTCACTTAAGTTTTAGATGACTTATATCCCTAACAATAAAATATGGTTCCTTCTATGCTTCATATCTAAAATAAAACATGAAGAAAAACCCCGTGGAACAATAGATCTTGCAAATGGAAACATATAACAACAAGAAATTAAAGTGCAATAACCCAATGAAGGAATTAATCCAATGATAATTTTATTAAAACACCTAGTGAGAGAAATTACAACATGGGTCTGCAATTCCCCCTCCATGGGATGGGCCTTTTTCTTGTCCTTGTGCTTTAGTTGTGTGCTTTTCTTTCAACTTGCAATGGGAAGAAAACAAAAAGATGTCTTGAACTCAAGTGGGAGCTCAAACGTAATGAGACAATAATGGTGACGATTAAAATGGTCGTGAATGAAATAAAAATCTCCATTTATAACAAAGCATTGAGCCAAATTAGGAAATAGAAAATAATAAAATATTATTGACTAAATCAAAATATAGCCATTAAGAATACTTCATTATATTTTTGAGAGAGAAAAGATATTCAAAATGGTCAAATATTTTTATTTAGAAAGTGGTTGAATTAATTAACAAATAAAAATGATTTATTAATCACTTTGTGAGAATTAAGGAAAATATGAATTTGAAATAATTATTAAAAAATGATTTAACAATTATCTCAACAGGAAAATATAGAAAAAATAATGAATAATAAGTAAATAGTGATTTATTTAATTATTCTTGTAGGAATATACAGGGTAAGTTCCTCAAACAGAACACCAGAAGGACACCGCTCACAAACAGATCACAGATCAATACACCAGTATTTTGACGTGGTTAAAACCCTCAAAGAGGGAAACAGTCCACGGCCTGCGCCAACGTGGCTACTACAGGCAATTTATTAATAAAAGAATGAAAATTTACATAAGCTTCTCTCATGCACGGTGAACCTACAAATGACCCTCCATGCGCTTTAAATAGAATTCATGGACCAATCGGGTGTCAAGCACGGATCAAGTGTCGGTAATACCGAGGAGAGAATGAACCGTCGGATCACTACACATCGTGACCGTCGGATTGTAAGTTACAAAATGTACAACGGTAAAGAAACACACTTTACCTAACGCTAACCAAACTCTATACTAGACCAAGTTGAACTTAACTATTCCTATGTGTCGGAATATCCTAACATCCCCCCTTAAGAACAACTTGGGATAGGATTGAAGGATTTACAAATATGACACAATAGGAGAAGGAAGGAGGCACTACAGCCTATCCCCCCTTAGTGACAAATTCCTGAACTCCAAGCATATATCGAAGTTTAGTGAACTTCGCCTCTGTGAGAGCCTTTGTGAAGATGTCTGCAACCTGATCATCTGTTGAACAATATTGCACTTCAAGAACATGGTCATGAATGAGCTTTCTGATGAAGCGCATGTGAAGTTCAATGTGTTTGCTACGCTGATGCTGAACTGGATCTTTGCAAAGCTGAATGGCACTTTGATTATCACACCAAAGTGTAGTCGGATGCTGCTGCTCAAAGCCAAATTCTGATAGGATCTGACGAAGCCACAAGGCTTCCTTACTAGCTTCCACGGCACCACGATACTCCGCTTCTGCTGACGAAAGAGAAATGGCAGCCTGTTTCTTACAAGCCCATGTAATAGGTCCTGAACCAAGAGTGAAGACATAACCGGCAGTAGACTTCCGATCATCAGGGTCACCAGCCCAATCAGAATCAGTGAAACCAACTAATAGAGGAGCTTATTTGGCACTATAATGAATCCCAAACTGTACTGTACCTCGAACATAACGAAGTATTATTTTAGTTGCTTTCCAATGACTTTCACGGGGGTTTTGCATAAAACGAGCAACAAGGCAAACAGCAAAGGAAAGGTCAGGACGAGTATGGGTTAAATACAAGAGTTTTCCTACAAGTTGACGGTATAAGGTAGCATCAACTTCAGGAGAAGTACAAGAGACTGAAAGTTTGAC
>APFE031251636.1:136680-149180 GCA_000404065.3 Pinus taeda
AGGCTTCCATATTCTTAAAGCATTTAGATTCTAAGTGGCCATCTCGATTACAAAAGTTACAATGTCTATCAGTCTTCTTCCATTTGTTTTTATTGGTCTTATCATTTTGCTGAAATGATCTTTCATTTTGAGACTGAGTTTGCTTAGGACCCTTGTTTGGTTTAGGACCATTCTTTTTAGGATATGACTTCTTAGCATTCTTTAAATTTGGTTGATGCTGGGCGGCTAATGCTTTCTTGGAAGAGTTTCCAAGATGAAGAAGACCAAGGTGTAAGAGTTTTTCTTGTTCTCTTATTAAAGAATCACAAAAAGAGTCAAAGGAAGGGGCCTTGTAGTCTATTCCTTGACAAATGAAAGCTTCCCTTGTAGAATGGAAGGTGGAAACAAATACAGAGTAGGCTGGACCCAACTTAGTAAGGATGGAATAAATAAGGTTACTATCTGTTTTCTTAACCTTAACACCTTTCAAGAGATATCTAAGGGTCTTGAATTTGCACAAGAAATCTTCAATGCAAGAAAAATTATTAGGATCCAATGTAAGCAACTCATTTTCAAGTTGATGGGCTCTAATTTCATTTTAATCCCAAAAACTTTAGTGATTTGTTTTAATGCTTCATGAGGAGTATCAAGTTCTGCAATATGGAATCTAAGATCAGGAGAAATAGACATCTCTATCAAACCACGTGCTTGATCTTGTCTATTTTCCCATTTTGCAACCTTGTCTTCATCTTTTGGTTTCTTCTCTTGGCCCGTGGCTATTCTGTAGAGACCTTTACTTCTAAGTAAATCTTCCATGTAGGATACCCATTGGAAGTAGTTAGTGTTGTCAAAAATGACTTGGCATGGACTTTCCATTTTAAAAAAAAAACTGAAGCTGAAGATGCTGAAAGTAAGTGTTCCAATGAATAGATCTCGAAAAATTAGGCTGTTTTAAAAAAAAAATGGCTCTGAAAAAGGCTTCCGGATGAAGAAGTTATAGCTTTTTGAAAAATAATTGTTGACGTTGCCGGCAAAATGCGCGAATGTGCGGGAATGAAAAAAACGCCCTCACAAAATGGAGATTTGAACCCAAGACCTCTACTATCTTAAAATAGCTTTGAACCAATTGATTTATACAAAAAATTTGAGAGAGAGAGAGGGGGGGGGGGGGAGAGAGAGAGAGAGAGAGGGGGGGGGCTTTGGTTTGCGTGCTTGCCTTGAGAAACCTCTTTTTCCCTACAAAACACAAAACACAAAACCCAACACGGACATGCAAAGAAAAACGAACCTTATGGCTCGAAGTTAGCTTTACCCAAAAAACTAAATATTAAAAAAAATTGAGCCTTGTGGCTCAAAGTTAGCTTTAGCCGAAAAACTAAATATTTTTCTCAATGTTTCTGATTTTCCGAGATCACACTAAGGTGCAGGGAAAAGAGCATACGCATGAGAAAAAACCTCCTTCCTTTCTGTTTCTGATTTGCCCAGATCGCACAGATTCGCAGGGCAAAGAGCCTACGCAGAAATGAAAGGTATAGATCCGGTTAAAAAAAAAGTTAAATAAATCGAAACCGAAATAAGCAGAGAGAAAATAACAGTAAACTGCAAATAAAGACTGTATACCTCCAGATCTTAAAAATGACGCAGATAGGGCTACCAGAAACCTTTTCGTGTGAAACGAAAGGGGTTCCTCACTGGAACAGATGCTCTGAACACAACAGAGTAGTCCTCTTGGCCCGAAAGCAGTCAGAAGCAGTAGATCTAGGAAACGACAGCCGCATGCAGTTCTACCGGCTTCAGATTTGGATCACCAACGGACGCGGCCCTCAAATAGCTCTGATACCATGTAGGAATATACAGGGTAAGTTCCTCAGATAGAACACCAAAAGGATACCGCTCACAAACAGATCACAGATCAATACACCAGTATTTTGACGTGGTTAAAACCCTCAGAGAGGGAAACAGTCCACGGCCTGCGCCAACGTGGCTACTACAGGCAATTTATTAATAAAAGAATGAAAATTTACATAAGCTTCTCTCATGCACGGTTAACCTACAAATGACCCTCCATGCGCTTTAAATAGAATTCATGGACCAATCGGGTGTCAAGCCACGGATCAAGTGTCGGTAATACCGAGGAGAGAATGAACCGTCGGATCACTACATATCGTGACCGTCGGATTGTAAGTTACAAAATGTACAACGGTAAAGAAACACACTTTACCTAACTCTATACCTAACTCTATACTAGACCAAGTTGAACTTAACTATTTCCTATGTGTCGGAATATCCTAACAATTCCAAGGTGATTAAGTCAAAAGTGATAAGACATAATTATCAAATAATTATTTCTAGAGAAATTTAAATAAATAATGATTTATTCAATTATTCTCATGGGGTTTTTGAATTTTAATGAGAAATAATTTAGGAAAAATGGTTTACTAAATTATTTCCTATGATGAAAGTGGGTTTTACCATGGTAAAACTAATCCTACATGATGGATTTCGATCAACCTAGTAAGAAATGGCTAGGTGCTCATTTTTTGGGAGATAACATCAACTTCTTTAATTTTAAATTCAATATCTATCTGGTCTAGAGCCTTCAACTTGTCTAACTTTATTTCTCCTTCCTTAACTTTGGTGTATGTAGATGGAGAGTCGATTTTCTCCTCCTCTTCTTTTTCTAAGTTAACTTGTTAATCACTTTTAATATAGAATTAACCTATCTTTGCACATATGGATGATATTTTATCCATTTGAATGTCTTCCCAAGAAAACTTTAATTTTCCATTTCAATTCTTCATGTTGTCTAGATTATATGTTATCATTCTTCCCATATTATCTTGTTACAAGTTGATGTTAGAAGTTGTTGGCCTTTGACTTGCTCTTGTATCCTTTATTTATCCTTCCTTAAATTTGGTGTATGTAGATGAAAAGTTGATTTTCTCCTTCTCTTATTTTTCTAGGTTAACTTGTTAATCACTTTTAATATAGACTTAACCTATCTTAGCACATATGGATAATATTTTATGCATTTGAATCTCTTCCCAAGAAAACTTTAATTTTCCATTTCAATTCTTCATGTTGTCTAGATTATATGTTATCATTCTTCAAATGTTATCTTTTACAAGTTGATGTTAGCATTTGTTTGCCTTTGACTTGCTCGTGTATCCTATATCCTTTTATGTTAGCTTTGCTATGAATTCTTATATTTCTTAAACTGCTTCTTCAAACTCTACCTCTACTAGGACAAGGGAGAAATATTTTGTAAAATTTTCTCTTAATGTTTTCCAAAATCATGTATCTCCTTTGGTCGCTTCAATCTTATACTATTTATATGGTAAGTATTCCAAAGCGTTGGAAAGCATGTGTGGCTAAATCCTTCCGTCGTGCTACTCTATCCTCCTCCATTCTTGTTCGCAATCCAAAATGTGTCTTGATGGATCAAAACCATGTTTAAACTTATTTATTTCCATTGTAGTTATTATTTTCTTCCCTCCAAACCTTTCACCAAAAATGTCATGGTAATATTCCAAGTCTATAGCTAAAGGGCATGAGTACCCTACCAATAAGAAACCTATCTTGTAAATGTTTGCACCAAGTTTTGAAAATGACCTTCTTGTCCAAAAAAATTTGATACTTCATTGACATGTGTATCAGGGGATTCTTATTATTTAAACCTTAATGAGGAAATGGAATCAACTATAATTTTGTGGGTATTAAGTTATGGTACTATTTGAATTTTTATACCTCAGCGCTATCATCCAATAGTTTTTTATACCTTGTTGACATATATATCAAATGATTCTCTTTCTTTAAAGCTTAGTAGGGAAATGTAGTCAACTCTAAGTATGTGGCTATTGATTTAGGGTATTATTTGATTTTTCTTTCATAAATAGTTAGTATTACTCTTATCAAGAAGAAATTTTTGAGAAATGTATCCTTAGGTATGGCTTCAATACTCCAATAATCTGTAGAAATTATGGTGTAGATTTGAAACTGCTCATAAAATTTACTAAATCACAAGACTCAAACCAACTCTACTGCTCTGCAGAATTCAATTCATAATCGAGAACACAAATCATAAACATACAATAAGAAATAACACACATGTGCAGATATTTATCTAGGGGAAATAAAATTCTCAATCCCCTCCTATTTGTATTGCATTAATCAAAGAATAGAGATGTAATACATATGCTTGCTTAAGCTTGAGCACAACCTGCAAGTGTACGGTCTATCTCTTTGTCAAATTGACTGACTCTGGCCAACACTTAGCCAAATTTCAAGCCCTCCAAGCACCTAGTTCCTTGCGTTGTTCCTTGAGGAATTAACCCTTATTATTTAGGTATTTTTTCCTCAATTGTTTGTGCAATCCATAAGGTTATATCTCGGATTCCATGCACCACTTACACACATTGGAATAGTCTACAACTTATAGTACACTTCCTTTGAATATCCATCTCAAATGGGTAACTCAAATTATTTGCATGCATTAGATCATATGGGTTGATTGGCTAGTTAACTGGATGATCATTGAGTTTGACTGAAGTCACACTACTCAACTAACCTTCCACTAGTTCCTCCAACAGTTAGAACTAGTTTAACTAAACACAACTTAATATAACTAGACTAGATTGCTACAAATTAGTAATCAATCATGCTGAAGTGAACTCAAGCTTCCCCAACTCGAATTAACTGAGTTAATTGAGTGACAAGTTCCATGTCACTTAAGTTAACTACCTCCAAGATTCCTATTAATGTGGAAATTTGAATTTTCTCTATTTTGAACAGGGCAATGTCAAATTGAGATTTTCTTGCTGCATTTTCAACACTCCCACTCAGCAAGAAAGGGATTATCAACCACCACTATCATGCCCCTATAGAACTCGAACTTCCCTCTTGACAATGCCTTTGTTCCTCTATTGGAAGTAATCTAGCAACATTATCCGCCTCTACATACAATCCCGTAAATGGTGATACCGATATCTATATGCTTGGATCGATCATGAAATAAAGGATTTTCAGAGAGCTTGATGCAACTTTTATTATCATAGTAGATCACTATTGGATCCATCATCTTACCAAATAGTTCCACAAATATCTTTCTCATCTAGATCGCCTCAAATGTTGCTTGAGTTGCATTCATGTATTATGCTTTTTCTGAGATGAGCTCCATGGATCTTTGTTTCTTGTTGTACCAGGAAAAAATTGTGGACCCGATGCTAAAAATTCCACCTGATGTACTCTTTCGGTCTAATGGACTCCCCGCCCAATTTACATCTGTGAAGCCACATATCTTCACTCCCTTTGTCCGTCTGTACCATACTCCAAACTGGGTAGTGCCTCTGAGGTACCATAAAACATGCTTAGTTGCCTTCCAAAATAATTTGGTAGGCCTAACGATAGCTTGGCTCAGTTGTTTCAGTGCATATCACATATATGGTCATGTGTGCACAAGATACAATAGTGAATCCACAAGTTGTTGATAAATGGTAGCCTCCACTTCCTCACCTAAAGTGGCATCCTCTTTCCTCCAATTGGTTGCTAAAGGAATCTTCATGGGTTTTCCACTCTCCATGCAGAACTTCTTTAGTATCCCATTTGCATAGTCGCCTTAAGAGATAAACAATTCCCCTCTCCTTGCCATACTTCCAAACCGAGGAAACAATGCATGAGTCCCATGTCCTTCATTTCAAATTCTCTTTCAAGGTCCTCCTTGCAAGATCTGATCAACTTCTCATCACCTGTTAAAATAAATCATCAACATATAAGACAATAATCAACAATTTACCTTCTATCACAATATGATAAAGGTTTTCATCCGCTTCACTTTTGGTGAAGCCCAACCCAATGAGATAGTTATTGATCCTGGTGTACCAAGCACGGGGTGATTACTTGAGACCATACAATGCTCGCTTGAGTCTGCACACATGCGACTCTAAATCAAAGGTCTCAAAACCTTTTGGTCTCTCAATGTACACCTCCTCCTTGATGACTCCATTGACGAATGTTGTTTTTACATCCATCCAATGGATCTTCCACCCCATCTGCGCAGCCAATGCAAGAATTGATATAATGGATGAGTACCTTGCTACTGGAGCAAAGGTCTCCTCATAGTAAATTCTGTCAAGTTCCATCAACTTGAGAGAATCCCTTGGCCATAAATTTGGCCTTATACGTCTATATGCTTATGTCTGCTGCATGCTTTACTTTGAAGATCCATCTCTAACCCACAACTAATTTATCTACTGACCTTGGGGCCACTTCCCAAACATTTTTCTTTACAATGGACTTGTATTCCTCCACCATTGCATTAACCCATACAGGCTTCTCTACTGTTGCCTCGAAATAAGATGGCTTAGTCTTTATAAGCTCAATCATCAGAGCCATGTAGCCATTGTACCGATCAGGTGACCTTCTCTGCCAGCGTTGTGAAGTGGGTGCTCCCACAAATCTCTCTAGCATCATGCCATAATCTCTCAGCTTCCTTGGTTCTTTTCTACCTTCTATGAATGGTTCTTCTTGAGTGGTTATCTTCACTCTTTGTTCCTAAAATTGTGGCTACTCCATAACTTCCTGAGGTTCTTCCTTTGGAGCTAAAATATCTTGCTCTGGTTTCAATTGAACCTTTCTCTCAAGAGAGCATCTCATTGCTTTCTCATGATCAAACTTTACATCCCTTCACACAAATTTCATTCTGAGGGATGGCAAGTACACACAGTAGTTATAAGAAGTTTCTTTGTAACCCACAAATACCCCCAACAATGTTTTCGGCTCAAGCTTATTTCTTGATTCGTTGGAGACATGGCAGTAAATAGAGGCTCCAAAAATCCTAATGTGTGACACATTTGGCTTCCTCCCTAAGAAATCTTCCTTGGGTGTACTCATGCTAAGAATCCAATGAGGAATCTTGTTCTACAAATACACTGTTGTGTTGCATGCTGCAGTACAAAATTGTAGAGGCAGGCCTTGGTCATGCAACATCACCCTTGTTGCTCCCACAATGTTATGTTTCTTCCTCTCAGCCACCCCATTTTGTTGTGGGTTGTGGGGTGTTGTTAACTCCCGTGAAATTCCTTCTTTTGCACATAAATTTTTAAAATAATTCAACACGTACTCACCTCCATTATCACTCCTGAGAGCCTTCACCTTCTTGTCGGTTTCTTTCTCAACCAGTGCATTGAATTCAATGAACTTGGAGAATGTCTCAAATTTCTTCTATGTGAAGAAGATCCATCACTTTCGTGAGAAATCATCTACAAAGATAACATAATATTTATGTCTGGAATTGGAGGTTGTCGAGAAAGGTCCATAGAAATCAGAGTGGAGGACTACATGTGCTTTGTTGTCTTGATCACAGAATGTGTCTTTTGTGTACTTCCCCAAGGTACTCCCTTTGCATGTATCATGTTGCTCAAGTGCTCCTTTGGGGAGGCATGTGGTTGTCTGTTGCATAATCTTCAGGGAACCATGATGTAAATAGCTAAGTCTTTTATGCCAAAGTTCATCGACATCATGGCTTTGCACCTTCTCCGCCTTTGTTCTTAATGCAACACAATATTCCACATCTATCTTATATAGGTTCTTCACACAAACCCTGGTCTGTGTCACCCATCCCGTGGTTATGTGTCTCAAGAATGCTTTACCTTTTTTGAAGAGCACATCGTAACCACCGTCTTCCAAAAATGCAACAAAGATGAGATTTTTTTTAGGCCTGGAACAAACATGACATCCATGAGTCTGAGAGGGGAGCCTAAATCTCTCTGAAAGGTGATTGTACCAATCCCGATCACATTGTACCTTCCATCATCTCCCATCTCGATGTGCATCTGGAGATCTTTCTCCTCTAGGTCACTGAAAAAATCTCAATTCCCCATCATGTGGAATGAGGCACCATTGTCCAAGTATCACACTCTCCCCATCATTAGGCTCGTCATGCATATGATAAGATTGAAGTCAAGATTGAAATGTGAAGCCAAAGCTTCACCTACCGCTCCTCTTGAGGTCTTGCTTGAATTTTTGTGTGGACACTTTGTGGCATAGTGCTTGAATTCATGAAAATTGAAGCATTTAATTTTGGATAGGTCTTTCTTCTTGCCCCCTTGGATGGATTCTGATTTGGGTTGAGATTTCTTCCCTTTTCTTTTCTTTCCCTTTCCACCAATGCATAGTTTTCTTCATCCTCTCCCTTGGATGAAATCCCATCTTTGGTATTCTACCTTATTTCCTCCTGTACCAAATTGAACCATAAGCATTCCCAATTTGGTAGTTTCTCCATGCCATTCATCGACTCTTGGTAGCTATGCCACCTCTTGGGAAGGCCTAGAAGGGCTAGGCTTACCAAATTATCATCTTAAATTGTAATACCAACTCCTGCAAGTTCATCATGGCATTGTGTGAACTTGCTCAGATACTGCTAAATAGAGTCATTCTTCTACATCTTGATATTTCAAAGTTTATCCTTGGGCATTAGTTTCCTGTGGTCGTTGCTACTCTGGAACGGATATTTCAGTGTCTGCCACATTGCATAAGGATTTTCTTTCCCCTGAATATTGGAGATAATGTGGTCCTATACTCCCTCCAATATTATTTTCCTCGCCTTGGCTACACACTTCTTCCATTCTGCTAGATTGTGGGCATCAGCTAATCCTGGTTTCAAGATGTCATTAACAACAAATTTCTCCAATCCATTGTCTTCCAGCATTGCCTCCACGTGGTCCTTCAAAGAAAAAAAATTCAAGCTTCCCTCAAGGGCATACTCGAGTCTTGGTCCATAGAAAGCCATCCTTCTAGCTCTGAAGAATTTCTACAAATTCGATCCTCCTGATAAACAACTTCGAAATTTTTGCTCTAATGTGCATCCTGCTCTGATACCATGTAGAAATTATGGTGTAGATTTGAAACTGCTCATGAAATTTACTAAATCACAAGACTCAAACCTACTCTACTGCTTTGTGAAATTCAATCCACAATTGAGAATAAAAGTTATAAACATGCAATAATAAATAACACACATGCACAAAGATTTATTGAGGGGAAAGCAATTGCTCAAAACGCCTCCTATATGTATTACATTAATCAAATAACAGATATGTAATACATATGCTTACTCAAGCTTGAGCATAAGCTGCAAAGGTATAGTCTATCTCTCTACCTAACTAACTGACTCTAGCCAACACTTAGCCAAATTTCAAGCTTTCCAAGCCCCTGTTTCCTTGCATTTTTCCTTGAGGAATTAACCCTTATTATTTAGGGATTTTTTCCTCAATTTATTGTGCAATCCATAAAGTTAGATCTCTGATTGCATGCACCACATGTACACATTGGAATAGCGTACAACTGATAATACACTGCCTTGAAATCTCCATCTCAACTGGATAACTTGAATTCTTTGCATGCATTAGCTAATTTGGGTTGATTGATCAGTTAATTGGATGATCAATAAGTTTGACTGAAGTCATACTACTCAACTAACCTTCCACCAATTCCTCCAACTGTTAGAACTAGTTTAACTAAACACAACTCAATATAACTGAATTAGATTGCTACAAATTAGCAATCAATCATGTTGAATTGAACTCAAGCTTCTCCAAATAGAATCAACTGAGTTAACTGAGTGACAAGTGCCAAGTCACCTCAGATAATTACCTCCAAGATTTTTGTTGATGTGGAAATTCGAATTTTCTCTAGTTTGACCAAGGTAAGGTCAAACTGAGATTTTCTTGTTGCATTTTCATCATAATATCTTTCCATTGACTCATATTTGTCCATATACTACTCATATAATTTAGGATAATATTTTTTATCAATAGATAATAGTGATCTTAGATTTAATTCACCTCTTCCAATTGGTTCGACATTTTATTCTCTTTGTTCCATTGCTTGATAAAGATTTCTTATGTCACCATCCCCATTCCAAGGTTTAGACCAAGGTTTCCCTTACTTAGGATCCAAAGGTATGATTATTCTCCTACCATTTTCCTTTATTTTTATTCTATCTTTAGCCAACATATTGTTGCTTTCATTTTCTACCTCACGATCTTCTTATGCATATGCTATAGTACCTTTGAAAAAGTCAATAACTTCAAAATTAACCATAATTGTTATTCCCATTATATTTGTTTCCGCACCCTTGAGAAACCCAATGGGTTAAGTAAATATTCAAACTAATACCTTTAGAAATTTTCCTGACCTAAGTAGGTACGGTTTCCCTATTTTGATCCACATCTTCTTTGGTAGAATGTTCACTTGAGAACCAAAGTCAACCATGAGTTGTAGGATTAGAAAACCTTCAATATACCAATTGACTTGAGGATCATAATCACCAAAAAGCTTATCCTCTTGGCTCATTTATCACAAACCATTACCACCTTTATGCCCCTTTTTACGATTTTTTAATACATTCACCAATCCAAGTAATATTTCTTCTAATTCCTCTTCCTTTAGAAAGTCTAAAAATTATCCTAACATAAAGTATTCACATTTTGATGTCTTTTGGATCTTAACTCTTTCAAATATTCTTCTTTATCCATCCCCTTGAACATGTCCATGACCTCAAAAATAATTTATTTTTGCTTTTGTGGATATAGATACACCCCTCTATCTTTCCTTCTAGGCTTAATCTAAAGGGTTTTTTGTATTATTGCATCTTCCCCATTCCTTGCTTCCAACCTTTGAGTTCTTCAAATTTAATGCTTCATGGTTTGGTACACTTTGTATAAGATTAGCATTCCTTCTACTAATTATATTTTCTAGTATTATTGGATAAAATTCAATGGAATAGTTTCCAACCCCACACTTAGTACAAAATTTCAATTTAGCTCTATCATTCAAAGGGAAATTGAACTTAAATGATCTTCTTTACAACATAAAAAGAACAAAAAAATTGGAATATACATCTCTACTTCCATGTTGACCACTTGACCTCCACGTCAACCACCTCAACCTCCATATCAACTACCTTCCCCTCCATAGCCACATATTCTTTCCCTCCATCACTTCTTCGTCCTTGTAGTACGTAGTTTTGATTTGCAACTTGGTCATGGTATATAGTTTGGTAGTTAATTTTATTTCTAATATTATGTTGGCATTCTAATGTACTATGGGTGGGCTATTTGCAAATGGAACACCAATAATGGTTAACATTCTTCAATTTATGTGTGTAATATTTTATATTATGGTTCATGAATAGATTTACAAATTTCACATTAGTATTCAACTTGAATTGTTTTGACATCCTGATTTCTATTAGTTAACTCTTTGTATTTGCAATATCCTTTCAAATGACCTTCACTAATACAAATGGTATACCATAAGTTTGATTATTCTCATTGGGATTTCATGCAACAATCTCTACATAATTTATAATTGTTCCTCCAATATGTTATCTATTTAAGAGGTTACTTCGTTGTCATGAGATCCAATCTCTTGATTTTATTCAATGCCTCTTTGCATTATTTATTTTTTTGCATTCTCAAGGGTAACCTAATTTCTAAAGCGGTTCAACAATGAACCATTTCATAAACACTCTTTATCAATTGTATAAGGGATTTTACTAAGTAGATCATTGAATCTCTTGTCATATTCTCTAATTGAATCATTTGGGATTTGTTTGATATGTTTTATTTTTTTATTGTATGATGATTAACATCTTGAGTCCTAAAAAATGATAGAAAGTTATTCTTAATTTCATCCTTTATTTGTTACATTTTTTTATCAAGTTCATGAACCAAGTAAAATCTATCATTTTCAATGCACCTACAAATTGCTATGTTAGTTTCCTTCTCGTCAATAACGTATATTGTATACCACACTTTTTTCGCATATAAAATAGTGCCTCTTTGGATCTTCATCACCCTAATATAGAGGAGACTATCTAGCATTAATGTATGCCACATTTTTTTTATCGATAGATTCAACTTGTGGTTAAAGGTATTGTGATGGTAGGTTTAGGATCAACTAATTTGAACTTCAAACTGGTGTCTTTCAATAAATATTGTTTGTGTTTCTAGCAAGTGACTCTTGACTACCGCATTCTTATTTGAATTATTCTATGTAACACTCTTGATCATTATATTCAACTACATTATGTGTCTTAGTTGTGTCTCTTCGTCACAACCCTCAGTAAGTGGAATTTGAACTTCTTTAGTTATTAAATCTAGCCATGAGATCCTCAATTTGTATGAGAAATTCATTTTCTCCTTCTTTAAGTGTGATATTCATCCAAATACCTTTATTTTGTGGCATTTGGATTCAAATTATATCAATAACATTATCATTTTCATTTAGTCAACTCAAAATTGATGTTAAACCAAGTTCATTGTACAAGAACTATACAAGGACTTCACTAATATTAAGACATTGCCATCATGTATCTAGAGTTATGATTATCATTACTCTTGACTTGTCAACCTTTGTGTTTTCATAATTTTCATATTATTATATGGATCCCAAACCTCCATCCAAAATCTACAAATTCTCATCCAAATTAGGAAAATGGGGTTAATTTAGCATTTCACTGA
>APFE031251636.1:154180-281008 GCA_000404065.3 Pinus taeda
CTTACATGTATGGACATTAGCTTATTCTTAACCATGATGAACTTACATAGATGGGTATGTAATGGATAATGATTTCTATGTTGAAGATGACATCCGTTTGAAAGTTCAAGTGTAATAATATATAGCATTGCAGATAATGCACATGGTTGTGATATTTATTATGATCAAATATTGATATGACACATGTATGGTCTAGCAGATGCATTTTGGGTTACAATATGTGGTTGTTGTTATTTATATTATAGGTCATAGAATGACAATGACTTATGCAATGAGTTTTCTGCACTTTGGTGTATATAATGTGGTTAACCATAATTGTATTATTAGTGAAAAGATGTCAATTGTCAAATATATGGGTTTGTAGTGTTAGTTTGGTGATAAATCATGTGGGAGCCTATCACCATGAAGAATCTCATAATACCATGATATGGGCTCAAGGTAAGGTATAACACACAAGCACAAGTTCTATGCCAACTACTTTAGACTTTTGTGATACTTGGAGCAAGAGAGAATTTCATATCATTATGGATCATATAATCTTTCCAAATGAATAAATCACAAGATAAAACCTCAAGGTTTACAGTTATGACTTTCAACACCTATTGGAATCATGCATGTGATGATTTTTAGCACCATACCAAGATGATTGACATACAATAGATAAATCTCAAAAGCTAGATCCATCCCATGTTGAGTGGGACCATTTGAGCACCATGGAAGGATAATGTCTACAAGTGGAAAAGTATAAATGAAGGGGTGGTGATTTGCATTTGAATTTGCATGTTTTCCCAATTTTATTTAATTGGTAATGCACTTGTGTTCAAGAATTAAAAAATCATATAGTATCACAATGGTGTAATGGCATATGCTTGTGTTTTAATTATGCTTGTTTTGACCTTAACTTGCATTTTCTTTTTTATTACAAAAGCATGTAGCATTTAGGAGGTGCTTATGGTTTGCACATAGTGCACATGCATAGTTTACACATGATAGATGCATGTGCACAACTTACATTTTGTGCACTAGTATTGTTATATTGAATCAAAGAATGAACTATGAAAACTTAGAAAATAGATATTAAACAAGTTATGTGCAAAGTCCTATATGGAGGAGATTAATTGTGTGTGCTTATTCAACCACAGGATGTATTTTTAGAAGATTGCTTCAAAAATATAATAGTTATTTTAAATCAAATTATTTATGGAAAAGCATGTGCATAATGAGTTTGGGGTGACTAAGAGAAGGAAAGGTGATGGAAGAAGAGTGATTCATTCAAATCTTAGTTTCTAGTTTCTCAAGACAAGTTGAGAGAATTCTAAGAGGAGATTATTAACTTTAGACATGGGGCTTGAAAGCAAAGAATGAGTTAAATAGAAAAAATTGGTATAGTATAAGTGTTTGTAGGTTTGATGGGCTTTTAACTCAAGGGTAGAGGGAATTAGTTTGGGAGGAGACTGTTCCTATCCCCCACCACTGGTTGTGGATATATTACTAAATATTGTTATTGTCAAAGCTACTAGTAGTAGTTTGTTGCTAGAGGTATTATTCCATGAACTACAATCTTATTCTAGATAGGTATTCTTCAATCCTTCTTGATATTTACATTTTTAAAGATAAATTGAAATCTAGGGTTGTGTTCATGAAATTTGTTGAATTTGTGTGCTTAAATACTTAATGATTGGTTTTTTTTTATGTTCAAGTTTGTTGCCTAAACATTTGAATCTTACTCTAACAATAGTATCACTATTATATTTCCATTATGGGCAATATTTTATTAAAATGTCCTTTTAAATGCATATGAAAAGTTATTGTAAATTAGTTTAATTTAACGTGGAATATCAACTTTCTTACCTTTTTTTTTTAACACAGTCGGATATTTTTTTTATTGCAGAAAAGAAAAAGAGCGAGCTCCTTGTACATTGGGAAGGGGGTTGATTCAAATGTAATGCACAAAATGGGAGCACAGTCCCAGCATCCACACTTGTAGCCTTGATTCTGTAAAATTAAAAAACTAGTGTGGCATATTGCCTTACGTATTGTCCTAGAAACAAACTATATTTGCACTGCATTTAATAGAAGGGACAAGATCACCAGAACTGATTCACTGATTCCTCCTGCTGGGGGCGGTACTTCTTGCTGTTCCTGGAGGATGTTTCCCCTTGCTGGATTTGATTGAGGGTCTTGATGTACTCAACTATTTCTTCCAAGTGCTTGCATTTGTCTTTTAGATCTTCTATTTTAGCGCTCTGTAGATCTATGTCCCTTTGCATGTACACATTGATTGTCTTCATCTCTGCCCTGGGGTCCTCTAAAGCTTGATTAAACCTTCCAATCATAAACCTATTGGCCTTGCAATTTGGGCAACTGTCATTCTTTTCTGCTCTCTCTAATGGATTGCAGGCCATTATGTTGTTTTGATTTGCTGTAGAGACTATGTCTTTTGTAATGTCGGTGATGGCCCTCTTACCTTGATGTGTTCTACTTGTTCCTCTGTTGTTGATGGTGGAGTTCTGATTGATGGAGACCTCTTGATGACAAATATCCAAAGCTCTGAGAGAACCAATAAAGCTTTGACTATGCTTTATGTTCCAAAACCAATTTGTGGAGTTGTCTTACATTGAGATGTTGGCCGGGAGATGTTGGTTAAACAAGATGTAAAATGTAAATGGAGAGTATGACTCCAAAAAAATTGAGGCTTGAGGACACTGGGAAGGAGAGATTTCTTTCAATATGAAGGTAATTCTTAGACAAAGAACATGAGGCTTGTGGACACTGGGAAGATGAGATAGCCTGTGTATTAAACAGAGGAAGGCAGCGTTGATATGGGGAGAGGCTGCTATGGGATTCTGAGTGCATGGATTATAAGTGTAAAAGATACCAGAGGAGCGATCAGCGGAGGGAGAGCACTGTGGAGAAATTGACAGCGAAGAAATCCTCCGCTGGTGAAGTTTGGGCCTGAATATACGTATTGATGAGCCGAGAGGGAGAGTTTGGCGAACTGTTGTATGCTTCAGGTTGAAAGCTTCAAGCTGACTACGCGCGAGGGGATCACTTATGAGATGGCCTGAATGTGGATACGATGAATTTCCTGAATGGTGAAAATTGTTGAGTTCTTCGACCAATTTATTGATCTCAGAACGAAGGCATAACCTGCTGCTGTAGGTAAAATTCATGGTGTTGATAGCCTTTGTGCTTATAGAGCTGCCCGTTATAGCAAACCTTGCACTTGTGTGACAATTTCGATCTTGCGCTTGTGTCTGATATGACCATTACCATCTTTTATTAGTGGTGAAGGATGCCTGCATTCCTTATCATACGTGCTTTGAATCTTTTTGGGGATTGATTGGATTTTGTGCTCTGAGCCTTGCAAATTGCACATGAGATCAACTGCTATCAAATCTTCATTATGTTCTGCAGACAATCTGAATCTTGGAGTGAAGATTTGATAATCCTTTTTTTTCCTTTTGTTATGCTTCTTTCCTCTTTCTCCTTTCTCAGCCCTCATCTTAATTGTGGAAATCATGCTATGTTTTCAACATAGACTTCATTGTTTTCTTTTACAGTCCCAATTGGTCTTTCAAGAGCTTTATTAGCATAGTTATCTGCTTCCTTGTTTTGATTTCTCAACACATGCTTAAAAGTTATGTTTCCCAGACTTTTTATATTTTATCTGATCCTCTAACAAATTTTAATAATGGTGATACTGTTGAAATCTTTTTCATTTTCCATTGTTGCTATGATGATTGTCGAGTCTCCTATAATTATAGGATCCTTGATCGCAAGTTTTTTTAACAACCTTGTGCCTAATAGTAAGCTATATGCTTCTACCTTGTTGTTTATCATTTCTTTGAGGCTCCATTCATATGCTATAATTTGTTTTCCATTTGATTCTGTAATTACTCTGTCTTCCCCTGCTTTTCCTGGGTTATTTTTTGAAGCCCCATCGAAAAAAAGCTTGAATATTTTTTGTTTTTCATCCATTCTTCAAATTCTTTGTCATCCAATCTTGATTTCCAATTCTTGGTTGTGGAAGATTTTTTCTTTTTTGTTGTAGCTTCTATTTTTTTTCCTAATATTGCTTTGCTATACCAATATTTTTCTTCTTGTTGTAGGTTGTTTTGATCCATATTTGATATTCCATTGGTGCTTATTATTTCTGATACTAGGCTCCATGTTTTTGAAAGAATCTTGCCTATACTTGGTTTTTGTTCTTTGAAAATACATTTGTTTTTGGCTAACCAAATCTGCCAGCACAGAATTGAGGGGAGGCATTTCCAGACCCTGCTTATTGTGGGCTTGTGTCTCTTTGAAACGGGTAGCTCTTCTCCCAAGTTTTATGAAGTGCTTATAGCTGATTTGGAAAATTTATATTTATTTCCAGCAGACTTGTTATTTGGGTCCAGCATTCTTTAGCCACCCTACAATTCATGAAAAGGTGTTAGATTGTTTCTTCCTCCATTTGACACATGACACACCTGGAAGGCCCTTGTATTCCTTCTTTTTTCTTATTTTCATAGGTTAGGATTTTACTTTTGAGAAGAGTCCAAATGAAAACTTTGATTTTGGGAAGACATTTTGTTTTCCAGGTTCCCTTCCATAGACTCCATTCTTGTTGATTTTGGAGGAGATTAGACCCTAATTTCACCATGTATTCCCCATTTGGGTCCCATACAAAGTCGTCTTGATCCTCTCTATTTATGGGAGTTACCCCTAATAAGTGAGATTTTAGTTTCTTCCATCTACTTTTTAATATTTTTGAAATTGTTGGTATTTTCCATCTAAGCTAATTATCCTGATCCCACTCAGAGATTGAGTATAAGGTATTTATCCTTCTCTCTTCCATCCAACAATGAAGTCCTCTTAGATTCTGTTAGATATTTAGAGGATTTCTTCCCATTATTCGGTCTTCCCAAATTACAATTGTTTTGCCATTCCCTGGATTTTTAGAAATTTGATCTCTAATAAGAGGGATTATCTTTTTTACAAGTTTCCAGACTTGTGTGCAAGGCCTGACTGGAATAGGTTCAATTATCAATTTTGTTCTATGATGATTTAAATATTTCATTGCTAGTACTTTTTCCCACCATTGTTCTTTTCCACTTATCATTCTCCAAATTATTTTTGTCCCTAAAGAAATGTTCATTTGACCTGGTAAGCGAATTGCTATACCTTCTTTTTTATAGGGAAGGGTGACTTGCTCCCATCAGACTAGGCTGAATTTTTTGTTCTCTTGTTTATCTCTGTGCCATAAGAAGCTTCTTATTATTATTTCCATTTGCTTGTGGGCACTTGCTGAGGCTAGAATAATCACATATTAATAAATGGGAAGGGTTGAAAGGAATGCCTTAATCATGATCACTCTTCCTGCCAAATTAAGCCACATCACTCCCCAATTCTGAATTTTATCCTTCATTTTTTCCACTTGCTTGCTCCATAATTCCGCTTTTACATTTTCCTTTGCTAGGGGCAGCCCAAGATAAGTAAAGTGGGTCCATCTTGTTTGTATTGGAATTTCCAGTATTTGTAATATATGCTGCATAGCTCTTGAAGAAGTGTTCCAATTATATATTGCATTTGGTGTTATTTAACATACTTCCTGAGGCTTGGAGAAAATCATCCAGCACTCTTTTAAATCTTTTAGCTATTATGTTTGATTCCCCTCCCATAAGAAGGGTGTCATCTAAAAAAAGTGAGTGATTTATATTTTTGACCCCTCTTGCTATCTGTATACCTGTTATTTTTTTCCTTTCTCTGATTTTCTAGCGTTGCACTTAATGTTTCTGCCATAATGATATATAGGAATGGGGATAGAGGATAGCCTTGTCGTAGCCCTCTTGTGCTCTGAAAAAAATTTACTGGGCCTTCCATTTATTAGAGAAGCTATCCATAGATTGATATGCATGCCTGGATAGTCTCTATAACATCTATTGAAAAGCCAATTTTTTTTGTACTACTGCAAGATAATTATGATTAACTCTATCAAAAGCATTTGTGATATCTAGCTTTACTATAATTCCTTTCTCTTTCTTTTGAATACTCATGTGAATAGCTTCTTGAACAATGATCAAATTATCTGTGATTCGCTGCTTGGGAACAAATCCGCCCTGATTTTCAGATATGATTTCCGGAAGAATTTTCTTAATTCTATTTGCAAGAATTTTGGTGATTATCTTATAAGAAGAATCGCAAAGAGAGATTGATCTGTATCTGTTGAATGTTACTAGATTGCACTCTTTGGGTATGAGTATCAAATAAGAAGATTTTGTGTTTCCTCCAATTTTTTTTGAAAGGCATTTTTTGTCATTCTCATAAGATCTTTTTTAATAATATCTCGATGTTGTCTATAAAAATCCATTGTAAACCCATCTGGCCCTAGAGCTTTGTCAGGGTGAAGGCACCAGATCACTTCCCTGACTTCATCCTCAGTGATCTCTTTATTTATTTCTGCGTTTTGCTGATCACTTTTTTTTTATTTATGTGTTGTAGAAATTCTTCATTAACTATCTGTTGGTCGCTTGTTGTGAGTAGATCTTTGAAGTAGTTGTGAGCTGTTATTTTTATTTCTTTAGCTCCTTTTATCTCATGCCCATCTACTTGAATCTGTTCAATCTTATTTCTTGCCCTCCTTATTTTTATTGAATTATGAAAAAAGGTTGTGTTTTTATCTCCTGATTTCAGCCAAAGACATATGGATTTCATTTGACATTCTTCTTCTTTCCTATTTTGCTTATAGATTTCCAAGAAGACTTCCTTTGCTTGTAGATAATCTTGTTCGCTTTCTTCTTTGTTTTCTTTTTCCTTATGAAAGTTGTCCATTTTTTTTGTAATTCTATTTTCTTAGCTTTGTCTCGTATATCATTTTCTCTTGCCCAAGTTTTTAAATGCAGCCTTCAATTCTTTAGCTTTGTTTCCCAAACATACTGAGGAGACCCAATGATGCTTTTTTTCCAGTTCTCTTTGATTTGTTTTCCAAATTATTCCTTGCTATCCCAACTCGGATTATATCTGAAGGGGAGCGGGCCTTGATTTTCCAAATTACCCATGCTTAATGCCACCGGCTTGTGATCTGAAGTTGTTGTGTGGACGATCTTGCTTTTCACAAGAGTGAATTCAGCTGCTATGTTTTCTTGTACTAAGATTCTATCCAATCTTTCCTTGATATTATTCTTGCCAATTCTCTTATTACTCCAAGTGTACTTCCCTTTGCTTGGTGGAATGTCGATTAGTTTATGTTGTTCCATTATTTCTTCAAGGGTTTATTTTGATGGATCTGGATGATAATTCCTGCCAAATTTTCCTTCAGTGTTCCTTATCAGATTTAGATCTCCTTCAAGGATTAATTTCTCATTTTGTCTTTCTGCTAGTTTTTCTTTAATCGATTTCCAGCAGTGTTCTTTTTCTCTGTAGTGATTTGGAGAATATACATTCATAATGCTATACAGTTCCTTTGTGTTGAGATCTCTCAAATATGTTCTAATCCAGTGACTACTAATTTTTTTATTTATTAGTTCCCATTCTCTTTTGTCCAATATGGTACATATTCTTCTTGATGCTCCTACAGCCTCTTGCATTATTCCTTCATAATTTCTTAATTTTTGAATCAATTTTTTGCTTTTTTACTTGCTTGTTTTGGTCTGTTGGATCATATAGATGTCCAGCTTTTCATTGATTAAAATATCTCTAGCTGCATTGGCTTTGAAAGTGGTGCCAAGGCCGCAAAAATTCCAAAAGACCACTATCATTATTTACTATTGTGTTGATGTAATCATCCCTTTCCTCTTTATTGATTTTTTTCGTTGTTTCCTGTATTTTTCCCAAGGAAGGATTCCATTGGTTGTTGAGTTCCTAGTGCCATTTCTTTCGCCGCTACCTCATCTCTAATTTCCTTGTTGGATTTCCTTCCCACCTTTTTTGTTGATCCCAAGTTTGGGGGTTTTCTTTAGCTTGATTTCTGGTTAGTATGCGACCGACGGAGGGGGTGGAGGGAGATGGGGATAGAGGAGGAGCGTATGAGAGCAAGGAAGGAGGGGTTCGATGTTGGGGATCTGGGAGAGGGTGGATCAATAGGGTCTTCCAAGGGCCCGAAGGGGTTCAGAGATGTGTGAATAGCGGGGATAACCTTCAATGAGGGCTGAGAAGTAGTCTCATTTAGTTCTTGGAGCTGGGAGGCATTTGATATTGGCTACTTATTGATGGGTTTTTTTCTTTTGACTTGTTCCCATGTATTCTCTTGTTCTTCTACATTTTCATTCTCTTTTTTTTAAGACACCTATTAGCAAAATGCCCATACTCATGACATACTTTGCATTTAAATGGTATTTTCTCATAGTCCAGTTGTTGTATCTGCGTCCACTGATCGACCTTGATCTTTATTACCTCTAGAAGACCTTTACCAAAATCTACTTCCACACATATTCTAGCACATGTGTGCATGTTGTCCTTTGGTTCACATCTGTCTATATACTTGCCCACTACATTTCCTATAGCTTTGACCGAATCGTCTCCCTAGAAATGTAGTGGAACGTGTGGAAGTCTGACCCAGACTGCGACTACGCTTGGGACATCCATTTCTGGATCGAACTCTGGCATTCACCTATTTAGATATACACCTCTAGAATCCATGAAGTATGGACCATTTTTGAATATCAGATCTCTGACTTCCTTTGATTCGAAAAGAAAAGTGTAATACCCCCTTCCAAAATCGTATTGCTATCTTCCCCTGGGTGGTTGCATTCCAATTTCTTTCAACTCATTTTTGTACTAATTTGGGTGATGGCCATAGCCTCGTGAACTGTCCAACAAGACCGCGTTCTGCCAGTGAAAGAGCTTCTCTTCGAGGGAGAGTAGGTGGGAGAGAGATCTATGGTATATCCTCGAGCTTCTTGACAAATTTGTTGATTGTTGTCCTGTTCCTTGGAGCTCCATTCGTAGCAATCAGGGATGTGAATGCCTTCATTTTCATCGTTTCCTTGGCGGTTGGGTGAGGGAGGGTCACCCTCCTTAGAGTGGTGCATGGTCAGAGAAAACTCAGCAACAAGAGGCTAACGAGAGAGGCCTGCGAGGTCAGGGAGGCGGCTAGGTCTACACAGCTCACGCTGTTGCGCGCGCGTTTTTTGAATTGGTGCGATTATTTTTTTCATTGAGCAAATGTTATGCATTAATGATTTTGTTTATTAAATTTATGTAATATTTTAAAGAGCCCATTACCAAAATTTTACAAGTAGTTAGTGATGCTTGAGCCCAATGGAGGAGGCATCATAACACCTAAAAATTATGAACATCAAGTACAAGGATTATGTAGAACTTAATCACATATGTTATCTTTTTTCGTTCGAAAAGAAAACTATAGAATGCAATAACTCAAACCCCTAACCCCTATATATATATATCTTGCCTTTATTTTAGAAAGGCTATGACTTTACAAGGTAGTGACCTAACCCTATGCACTTAAGATAAAGTGACTAACTTGCATGAATGCATGCATTGAACTCCTAGAAAAATGCACCTAAACTTAACTAGAATAGGAAACCCCTAATGCCTCTCTTCTAATCTTTGATTCAACGACTTCGTCTAAGAATGGAATCACTCCACTCACAAGTGATGTGGCCAAAAAGGAAAAGCTAAACTATAAAAACAAAAAGCCATTCTAGTTGTACATCGATGGCTAAATCTTAAGATAGCCAAAATTTGGCACATGCATGATGTAAGATTGTGTGCACCATCTACCATTGTTTGTAAATTGTGCCCCTTCATCCTCATAAAGGCATCTCTTTGCTATTTTTACACCCTCATCAACTAAGTTCTCTCTGTTGTGCACATGAACCAAAGACAAGGGATCTACTTCAATGCCATGCCTATTGAACGTGAACATGAACTAAGATGCATGTAAAGACTAACAATTCATGTATGGGTGCTACTAGTTTCCAAATTGTAAATTATCATCATTTGTTAAAATTAAATTATCACATGCAACTCACAAAAATTATAACAAACCCTTAATTTGTTAATATATTTCTTTAACCAATCACAAGTGATACCCATTCACTTTCATGAACTATGAAGACACTGTATGATTTTGGTGTTTAGTGAATTTCAGCATACACATGTTCAACAAAAATTATAACAAACCCCAAATTTATGAATATCTTTTTTCAACCTAAAACAAGCAATATCCATTTACTTTCATAAAATTTGAAGATAATGCTTACCTCTAATGTTTAGTGAATTTCAACATACTTATAATTCATACAATATAGTTTCTTATTCATTGGGCTTGCTCTTTCAATGTAATGTGATGTATACCAATTTCAAGTGAAACACTATGAAGTGTTCATTAAACCACACAATGATGTCCTTGTATTCTTAGAATGTGTTTATTATGCCAACCAACAATCTTAGACTCCATTCAATTCTCATTGTGATATATTCGGGTTCAATATCCATTCCTAGATTGCCTTTTAAAGTGGGTAGTTTTCTTCTTTTTTCTTCAGGTAACAAATATTGGGGAAAACTCCCAAGCACTTCCCCTCATTTCAAGGGGGGTACCCAAGTTGAACCCTGAATTCTTCAAGGCACAAGACCAAGTCAACAACTTATGAATAGATTATATATATCTCATCAAAACACAAAATCCAGGGCACAAGGCCAATTCAACAACTTATGAACATATATCTCATCAAGAATCAAAATCTAAAAATGAACAAAACAAAGTTGTTTGTATTCCATCCAAAAAGACATGATGACTATATTTATACTTATCATTTGTGTGAAAATGGCTACATGCACATTACTCTAGAACCAAGAAAATGGCTACGTGCATTTCCAACCACATTGGGAGGAACAACCTTAAATTAACATGTTACATAAGACAAGACCATATTAGATACACGACCAAAGTTGAAAGATGCAATTTGACCAAGAAGTAAAGTGATCAAGAACTTTATGAAGAGCTATCTCACACAAAGTACTTGAAACTCCAGACAAAATGATATTTTCAAAAAAAATTACTTGGACAAAAAAAAAGATTATATTTGATTCCAATAAAAGAAATAGATGTTTTCCTCAAAGAAATATCTTTATATTCCATGTGAGGAATATACATGTTCCAATCCTTAAGGGATCCTCAAACAACAAGGCTCAAAGTCATTAAAAGGATATACTCAATATGAGTTCAACATATCACATGCAAGAATAGAATCCATGTAAGAAGGATAACAACATTTCTCCCAACCACCAAAGCTACATCCAAAGAAAAAGATGTTACAATGGTTTTTCAAAAATATAATCATGTAACATGAATAAAATGTAAATGGTATCACCTATAACATGTGTTGTTGTATAGCAAGCTTTGAATTTAAAAACAAATAAGAAACCCATAGATGATAATGAAATGACAGAAAACAAGAAAGATGAAAAATAAAATGAGTGTAGTTTAAAGCTTGGTAAGAAAATCAAATGATTAAATTGGTTAGAGAATTAAATGTAATAATCAAACTAAAACGAGGCAAAATCAAGGCACCAAAGATTCACACGATGGACGTCTAGTGTTGTCTTGTACCATCAATGTGTCCTAAGATTGTGTTTCATCCAATGACTTAAAAGAATAGAAAAATATTTTTGTGTTTCATGATTAAAAAAATATCTCAATATCTATTTGATCCAACAAACATCAAATAATGGTTAAACTTAAATCTACAATAAATTAATAATTAAAAAAAAACAATAATAAAAACATAAAATTAAATACAATATGAATGAAGGGAAGATCATCTATAAGATGTAGAATTTGTGATGAATGAAGATGTTTTACTAAGAATTTTTCAAAAGTACCAACATAGTGTGTAAAAGATAGATGTAGAATTTGTGATGAATGAAGATGTTTTACTAAGAATTTTTCAAAAGTACCAACATAGTGTATAAAAGATGTGAAGATAGAGATCATCACAACAATCAATGTCCCAAACATCAAATGGATTGTAATAGAACTAAGAGTTATGATAATCACAAGAAAACACCTAAAGAAAGAAGCACTTATATGGAAATTGAAAAACAAAAGATGATAGAAACAACATTGCTAATTAATGATAAATTGCTAATTAATGATAAAGCAAAAAAATAAAAATAAAAACACCATATAATGAGGTAATTGTTCTAGAGGGGTGACAAAAATGGGATTATGACAATTGACATATAAAATATAAGAGGGAAAAAAAAAAAAAGACTTCCAAGTATGGGGAATACAAAAGGTTTTGGTTATGTTTAAAAACATAAGCAAAGAGAACAATGAATCGAATGACCATTCAATGATGAGAGAATCATTTGAAAGACATTAATTTGTCAGATCAAGTCAGCAAAATTTGTTGAGAAACACGATCAAAGAGGGTTATGAGCCAACGGGTAATGAAAAGCAATATGAGTATGTGCCCATTAACAGGGGATAAAAGAAATTTGCATATCATCTGGCAGACCAAATGAATACATGATGAAAGTAAGAAAACGGTCAACTAACATATGATCGAACACTTCCACTAACACCAGACTTCAACGACGAAGTGAGGCGATCAAAGGGTCATTTAAGAAGCATTATTTCAACAGATTTAGAGGACAGCTATAAAATTGTCACTTGAACTACTTGGACTATTAATGTCGACAATAATGACCACTAATTGGGATATAACAAGATAAGAAAGAATAGAAGTTACAAGCATTATGCTCTAAGACAAATATGGGGCATCGAAGATATATTTGAAACGGATGATCTCACCCTCACCAATATATTATTGTATTGGTGATTTTAGAGTAAACATTTTCACAAAGGAGACGTGTAGACTAATGAGATAGCCAAAATATTGTCCAACAAAGTTTTGACTAAAAGTGGTGAATCGTGTTTAAATATTTAAATAGAATGCGTGGATTATTAATTGTACAACATATACATAAAGATGATGAGAAATTTCGAAATTTAAATTGATTGTGTAGTAATAAAAATGTATAGGAAAGTGGAAACACACAATTCCTTGCTCGGAAGACCATGGCCAAAAGTAGTGGTCTACCTGAATAAGGCATCAATACAATCTCATTCCACAAAAATAAATGATGCCTTCAAGTAACTACTGATTAACATTGGCAATGAATGAATAACTGGCTAGCTCTAGTGAATTCTCTCGCACTAGCATAATGTAATGGTATAAACTCAACAAAGGGGCACTAAAACTAAATGATTGTTTAGAAGTTGAAATATCTTATGAAAAGTGATTATAACATTATCAAAGGCAGGGCTCTGGATGGTTTACTTATACAACATAGAATTAGAATAGGAAACAAAACTCATATATGAGGAATTCACAAACAAATTAAAAAAAAACATACCCACCCCACTTTTCTAATTTTACAATTGCAATGCAAAAATTAGTGTAGGGGTAAATGATGACAACATTGATTCAAACATTTCCACTATAAGAAAACTACCCGCTTGTCAATCGGGTGTAAATCGAGGAGTTATGAGAAAAATTGGTACCCTCTCCACTCAGGTTCAAATCCCACTTTGTGACCTATTGCTCTTACAAAACACTCTAAGTTTCCTTTTTAATCAATATCGTGTCTCATTCACAAGTTACAGTCACATATCCTAATTTTTGCCTTGCCCTTACCCACCAAACCTTCCTTTTGTGATTTTCTTTGCTCTCGAGTGACCAGATCTTTTCATTAGTGTTAAATTATTACTCTCTTCTAAACCAAAGTTAGGATAATTAATTCAAGTTATTTAGTCTTGAAGATCTGCTTTAAGGGATGTTGGACCTTTTGGATGTGTTAAAATTGGCAACTAGGGCCAAACTCCATGTGGGTCAGCTTATTTATGGCAGCTGATATTTTTATTGGATCCCTCTCGTTGAGAGGTGTAGGATTGATCTAAAGATCATCCGATTCCGATAAGTATTTATGGAGATATGAATTTATTTTGTTTATGTAATTATTATCAAGCCGACCAGCACTTATGTAGGCTCTAGAAGCACAACCGACGTGTCTATTCATCATCTTCGTTTTAGTATAAATAGAAGAGGATTTGAAGTCATTTGTACTCACACATCTTCATGAGTAGTCTCCTCCTCTCCACGTATTTGGGTTTTGGTGAAGGAGAGACACAATGAAGATACGCTGACCTAAAGATGATGCCCTAACCGCAGTGATGCCCTAACCACAGTAAGCCACAGGCTTATGAAGATGATCTACGTAGCAAACAGAGACCTTATACACTGTTCATGGTGAGACCTCATACGTTGATCATGGAGACCTTATACGCAGCAAGAAGAGGGACTTTGCTGTCCCTAACACAGTCATGGAAGGAGGTTAAACGAAGCCTTATCTGCTGGCCTTATTCCACTCATACGCTGGAAAGATCACAGCTCTAATGATGCCCTAAATTACAGTCTCGGAGAAGCCCTAGACGCAGTGAAGGAAGGAGCCTAATTGAGACCTATATGCTGTCCTAAAAGGGTTCTAATCACTGTACAGAAGAGCCCTAATCCGCTGATCAAAGGAGTCTCCTTATACGCAGTCAAAGAAGTTATCTAGCCACAGGTAAAGGAGATGCCTAGCCACAGTTTGATAAGAGATCTATCAGCTGTCTTAGGGAACATCTATACGCTACAAAAGAAGTCCTAAAGAACCCTATCTGCTGTCCAAGGAGGGGCCCTAATCTGCTGTCAAGCTGCTGTAAAGTGCAGCCATAATCCGCAGTATATGAAGGACAATGAAGCCCTAGCCACAGCAACAGGAGCCCTCATCATAGCATATAGAAGTCTAGATGGACAGCGTAGATATCTTTGGTAGCAGCATGATAAACAACAGTGATAGAATGGCATACCTGTAGCAGCCCTATCACAATGAACAGCAGTGATAAAATGCCATCTGTTAGAACAGCATGATGATGATGATGCACATGGGTATGGGCAGCATGATGATGGATGAGATCATGGACAACATGATGCATGGGCAGCACAGTGATCATGAGCAGCATGATGATGCTGGATGCAGCATGATGGTGCTACACAGTCAGGGGCAGCAAATGGATGAGATGCAGAACGATGATAGGTGAAGGAGTCACCTTGAGAATCAGTTGAAGCAGAATGTCTTCAACTGATCTCATCATGATACGAAATGATCTATGCTAGATAAGTCAAAGTATTGACTGCTGTTGTAAATGTACTCTCTCTCTCTTTCTCTGCTGAACTTTGAAGATAAAAGAAGATTTGATCAAAGGGTTTCCCCACACATTGTGGGGTTTGTCCCTGGCTCGCGCCATATCTTGTGTCCTCTTGTCTTGGCTTGTCTTCTGCATTTTGTATTTATGTTCTATCTGCAGTTTATCGTAATGCTGATGTGATTGCTAACTGGGAAAATTTAAATAAATTGCTCAAGCATAGAACATACCTAAAATTAACAGGATGCTTATGATTTAAGTTAAATAACATGACATTCATCTTTGGGCGTCAAATCCTCCCGACTCGAGATCAATTTAAGGGATGTTGGACCTTTTGGCTGCTTATGGTTTAAGTTAAATAACATGACATTCATCTTTGGATGTCAAATCCTCCCGACTCGAGATCAATTTCCACAACTGACATGGTAGTTCTTAATAAGTATATTGGTGTACTGGCATTGAGCACTAAGAAAGCAGTTTAACTCCTCGAAATGAAGGAAAGTCCCCAACTGGTTTCTCGGAATATGTACTCCATTGACCCCACCCAAAAAAAGGGCATTCACCTTTGAATAAGTTTACTGATTCCAACAAAGATGTAAAATGTTATATGCTACAACTAGAATCCAAAATCAATAAGGATTACAAAAAAATGTAACATTAATGGAACAGCTCCGAAAATTCAGTGACCATCTTGAAATTTTGTCAATGTTTCAAATCACTAATTGTAACCAAAATCAATAAGGATTACAAAAAAATGTAACATTAATGGAACAGCTCGGAAAATTCAGTGACCATCTTGAAATTTTGTCAATGTTTCAAATCACTAATTGTATCCATCCCCAGGACAACCAGTGGCATATGAGAAAAGGCCAGCCTTACAATAAATACAAAAAAAAAAATGCAGAGAACCCGAGAGATGGATAAAGATAAAGCCAAAACCCCATACAAAGAGCTATCTTCATGCAAACTGTAATTGTATGTAGTTGATAAAACCAAAATCTATTTGCATGTCTGTAGTTTACCTCCAAATACTTTGAGCAGAACTATTGTTGGAAGGAGCTCCATTTCGAATGGAAGGTCAAGGAGATGAGTGAATCTCTGACAATGTCCCATCCTTATTAATACACACCTTGCAACCTACTTGTTCTCAACCTTGTCTGGAATTAGAGTTGATGACGATGAAAACTTTGTTCTCTTAAAACCATGTGGGTTTAAAATGCTAAACCACGTCTCTTTTAAACCAGGTATTTGCATGGAACTACAGCTACATCCAGTGATTTTGTAAAACCACTAGGAGGTTTTGATGGAGCTGAGCTTATATGACAACAATGCATGCATATCACACTAATATTTTTACAAAAAAAACAATCTGAAGATTGTGGAAAATTTTTACTCAACATTCCTCTATAGTCAAAACCCCCCTCTAACATGTCACAAGTAGCGTGCAAACTTTTCACATGCATCTGAACAGTTACATTGACACCACGAGAACCAATAACAAACCTAAGGCTAAGGCTTTCAAAATTTGAACTAAAACTAACTAGACATATACAACGAATTAAGAAGACTTGAAGCTTGTAAGCAATTTTTTACACTTTCGTATGTACCTTGATAAAGCCAAAACCTCACTATTAAATCATCTACTTGCATATCTGTGGCTTGTCTTCAAGAGGGTTGGCAATTTGAAAAAGACTACTGTTGGAAGTAGCTCCATTTCGAATGGAAGATCAGGGAGATGAGTGAATATCTGACAATGTTACATCCTTACTAATGCACCTTGAAACCTGCTTGCCCTCAAGCCTTGTTTGTAATTAGAATTGATGACAAATAAAAAATCGGTCATACTCTGAAACTGTATAAATTATGGTGTTATAAGATAAGTAGATTAAACTATTGACTTGTGTAACTCTCCCTAACCTGAGTTTTAGCTTTGCACAGATTAAAAGGCATATGGAATCACCATAGTGCAAATATCCATGGACAGTTCAGGTCACCCCATTTTCTATATAGAAACTTCGAGCAACATGTTCCAACTTCCATAGCATTCGTGCCCCTCTACAGATTCAGAAATATATACTCAATGTTATCTCTATGCTCCCCGCAAACAGGGCAAATTACACCTAGACCCCTCCATTTTTGGGCAGTGTTTTGGAAGAAAAAGTTTTGCAAGCTAGCCTCCCATTGAGCTACTTTTCATGGGGCCTCGCATGCTTCCACTAGGTCAACTTCCGGATCATGGAAAAGAAAGGAAGTCTAAGTTGCTGCTCCGCATACATATTCATAATATTCATGGTGGAGGTGGTACAATGATCTGAACTCTGTTTATGAACACAAGGGAAATCGAGGATTTTGTTCTTGGGGTAGGGACTACTTTCAGTAGTTGCCCTAGAGTTCATATTTCATTCCTTAAGACTTTTGACACCATGCGCTCTTCAACCAAATGGAAGAGTGTGATACAATCAATCTATTCTTCACAGCTCAGGAAGGAAGAGGGCTTTCTTAGTCCTCGGATCCTTGGCCTTGCAACAGAGCACTCAAGTATTCGGTGCTTAATTCAGTTCTTCAAAGTGCTTCTATTTGCATCTCGTCATTTGTCCTCCCAGAGTTCTAAGATTTGCCTCGTGCCTTCCTAGTGATGGTAAAGGTGAGGAACAATTTGTGCCTCCCAAGTTAAGAAAAAGGCAAGATGGTTCCATGAATGATGAAGAAAATTCCAGAATGGAGACCTTGTAGGGATATAGGTGACAAAAGGGAGTTATACCAAAGTTACCAAACCAAAAATTAGGAAAACTTGACGAGGCAAAAAAGCCAAGAGTTTGACTTGAATCTAGAAAAATTCAGCACATACACAAATGAGCAAATTCGTAGTTTAAAGGGGATTTATTGCATCCGTCCTACTGAGTCTGATTTGGTCAAACAAAGTTAACTTGCAATTTTTTGCAATTCACTCACATTGACTGAGTCAAACAGGTTATCCTAAGTTTGATTCGGGCATAGAAAGCAGGGAAAAGTTGTTTCCTGCCTGATCCAAGTCATATTTGCAGTTCTGCGAGTTTGAGTTTCATCCTACACATTCTCAAACCTTCCACTATTACAGTTCTATGGAAATGGAGACTTCTATGCCCTTTGTGAGTTCCTCGCTATCAGAACAAATGATGAAAAAAATTAAATAAACTGAACTGTACAAGGGCTTCACCATAAAGTAGGCATTACATTGTCAGTGACCATACCTACATAAAAACATTGAATAACATGAATCAAGTGTTGTCAAATAAAACTAAATCATCTACAAAAGTGTTACTGTTACCTAATCCTACTAATCAAACCTGTGTTGTCTTGCTTGATAAATCATCTAAATATAGATTGCTCTATCAATTAAGACCATTTTATATGTTGTTGGATCCTCTCTCCCACCTCTTTGGATACTCCCATATATTTACTGGATCTTCCATGGATCTCCATCCCTCGTTGGATACTTCTCTAAAAGTATATAGCACAAATCTGTATGGGATCTGATTCAAAAATTTCTGTGACATATTACATGTATTATGTACATGCAAACCAATTACTATCTTGATCTGTGGAGAAACATATCAAATTAATTTTGGTGGTTACTGACAGGCTGCCTACAATAAGATATAAGATTTATTGTCTATTTCCTTGTCGTTTTACAACTTTAGTAATAATATTCAAACCCACAGAAAACTACAGAAAGGGCCATGCATATTAATCCATTTACATAGATTATGCAAAATTTGTTTGACAACTAGCCCTCTTACTCCATCAAATCCAATTCAAAATCATTATAAGACTTCAAAACTATATATAAAGAAAAAGCCTTTCCAAGATAAAGTTTATAAACAAGATAAGCCATTTCTACAGCATTCACATATCCTAATCTGTAATATTCCAGCCCAAACTATAAGGGCAGACTTGAACAAATACTGAAACGTTTAGTTAAGAAACTTATTAACTGTTTCATAATTTAAATCATGCTTTGAATTTCCTTTCTGTTATTTCCTTATACGACTTTTGCATTAATAATATAGCATTCACATATGTTAAAAATAGCCATTTCCAAAGTAATCTCATTCATAATACAGAATTCAAAATAAAGCAGCCATAGCCAAAAGGGAGGCGAGGCATTTGAATTTTTAATTCAAATTGTCAATAATTACGATTTTTTGAAAGCATTTATTTTCCAGATTCCCTAAAACCATGCCATGAAAATTCCACTAATAAATAGGAACATGAACGTAGCCAAAATTTGACGTGCCGTAAGTTTCTTCTAGATGAAAAAAGACATTAACATGGTGCCGGAGCTGGGACGGAACACTTATATCATTTTGGCTACAAATACATTCGCTTTTAACTGTTGGATTTAGACAAATTCACAACAACATAGAAAACTGAAAATCAGTTTAAGAATACACACAGCAGCAACAAACCCTGTCACAACTGCTATTATTTTGATTTTCTTTAGAATTAAATTTTTGGTCTTTAAATGTTACACCATACAACATAGATCATGGACAATAAAAAATTCTGAACCTATAAGGTGCAGCTTTTGGTAGATGACTTCCTTATCAGTTTTAAAAAAAAACCAAAATAGTGAATCTGAAATTGGGTTTGGAATCTGGATGCCTTTCTGGATCCTCTAAGAGCTCCAAGCAACCCATATATTGAACATATTTACTCTTACTTTTGATATTAATCTGCATCAAAAGTCTAATATGAGAATAATATCAAGTCACAGAAAGTGACATAAGACCACTAAGAGATCTACTCAAGTCTCATATTACAAGAACTTCTATTATGCTGTGATTGAAATAGACTAATAGCAGAATCCATCCTGGGCTGCATCTGCCATCAACGATGTTTTCATCTAAACAGAGTTGAAATAGAAACCAACTCCACAGAACACTTATTTGGGTAACCAAGCTCTTCATTGCCTGAAATTTATATTGCCTCTGTGCAATGACGAGTCTTTGATAATGGCCAGGCTAAAGGAGCACAACTGGCACTTCACACAGTCCTTACAAGTGTCGAGGCAAAGAAATATCACTGTAAATGTCTTCATAGGGAAAATAAGCAATGCATACTAAGGTATAACATTATATTAACTGGCAATCAAGCAGATACAAAACAATTCTTCAACAGAGATACATCGATGCATAATAACTACCTGGCCTATATGCGCAAACAACTGAAGCAGAAACAAAAGAATCCTTCAACACAGATAAATTAATAAATAACTACTCAATATAGAAACAGTCAACCATATAAATTGAACCATGAGCACCAAAAAAACAATTTCAATCCAAAAAAAAGACAAGAAGAGCCAGCAGAACAGGGCAATTTGGGCATAAATAGCATTGATTGCACAACAATCAACCACCAAGCAGCGAAAGAGGCACTTCAAGTTGTATTGCTACAAGATTCAATAAATTTATATTTGCAAATAATAACTACATTGCATTTATTTCAAGCTAAGGGCTCTGTGTTATCTAAACAATTCCAAGGACAATATTTATCCAAATCAAAATCAAACACATGCATAGTTACTATAAAACATCAAGAAAACTAGGACAAAACACTTATTATCGATGGTACTCATGATGTAAAAGCTTTACCTAAAGACCATGCATACCATTGAAAATAAACAAATCTCCAATATTTTGTACTGAATTAACGTAACAAATCTCCAATATTTTGTACTGAATTAACATAACAAATCAACACAAATTCAAATTTAGCTTCAACCACTGTCAGTTAAAACATCGATCTTCCATGTTGGAGATGCTTAACTTATTTATCTTACAGCTCTGCTACAAAGTGTTCAGTTAGATTCTATAAAGAAAATATTCTTCTCAGAAAGATTATATTGTTGACCACATGTACAGCCATATACCAAGTTGATGAGACAGATCTACTTGATATTGCTGTCGAAACCATCGTTGCTGCCTGTCACTGAAATTTTCTCATATCCAAAATCTACAGGGTTTGCAGCAAACTCCGTCGACGTAGACCCGAATCTACTAGTGAAGAGGGACCATACCAAGAACATGGTCAATGCAGCAGCCATAGCACCACAGCCCGTGCCGAAAAGCAAAGCCACAAAGATGTCCAAAATATCATTAGCCCTCCGGTGGAAAGAACTCCTTCCAGTCTGAGAGAAGTCTTGAGGGTTCACGGGATGAGAGTGCTGAGGCCGATGAAAAGGGCTGCTAGTGAAACTCCATGAGTGAACTACATTGTTCTGAGAGGAATCCCCACTGGAGGAGCTAATCCCCACATACATCTCATCCTTCCACAGACCGGAAAGATCGACAGAGTGCGAAATCAGGGGAGCAGAGGGCCTAATCAGACCAGATTTACTCAACCTGACCTCTAGAACCTTGGACCTTGCATCATAGTCTATCCAAGCATGCAATTGAGTTCCATCATTGAGGGTCAATTCCATTTCAGAAACATCAGCAGTTTTTGAAGAGATCAAGCTCTCTATGTCAATACCCACATGGTTAGCATTAATGTCCATGACCTCCTTGTTCTGGGCCGAGTCAAATTCTACAGCAAACAAGTTGGGTATGCGGGAAACTGAACCCTTTGTCGAAGACAACCCAAACCACTGCCCATCAAGGGGGTTCCCACGTGGCAGAATCACAAATGCCAGGCCATCACCGTTACCAGAAGACATTGAAAAGGATAAATACGAAGAAAAAGAAACCGAGGATCTGGGACCTAAGGGCTGAAGCAATCTAACAGGTTTCCTATACATGAGACGCCCTGCACTTCTGGGTGAAGACCCGCAGATTCGAACAGAAGACTCCCCATTGGCAATGACCTCGGCATCCCCCAGGAGGGCTATTTCAGAAGAGGGTTTGAGGTTGAAGTTGGGGAATGAGAATGATGTGTGGGATGGATTGAAGAGCATAAGGTGCCTGCACTGCCCTTGTATAATAAACAAAGTCAAAAAGAAGATACAGAAAACGTACCTTAGCGGGCTTGAAGGCAAGCACCCGATCCCCATGGCTTCAGGTGAAGCTTTCTCCTGCAAATCCGAGCTTTACCCGATTGATAATTTATTTCCCAACCGAACCCGAACGCTCAAATGCTAAATTTATTTTCCCCGAGTTGTAGGATAGACTAAGGGAATTGCCAGTGATAGTACATTCACCCTTGCGGTCTTAATTTTCCATGGTCGAGCATTTTACTAGCTTTGAATGTGCCCTATGCGTCTCGGGAACGTTTCAAGACCACGAAATTCCATCTTATTTATCTACCATTATTTGTTTTTGTGCCTTGGGTAAACGGGATAGGCATCTCGACAAGCTAGTGGCGTTCTTCATATAAAACAAGAGTATGTTGGTCAGAGGAATAATGATCGCTTATTAATATAATGGAGGATGTGCTTAGGAATGTAACACAAGGATGTCTGGAATATCTTTTAAGATTTTTTAAATATCTTAAAACAAAAATCCATTAGATAAGGGTATTGAGCAAAGATTTTTTAAATATCTTATAACAAAAATCCATTAGATAAGGGTATTTACCGAGTGGATGGAGGAAGTTTAAGGTTTGGGTTCAAAGCACCTATGGGTTAATTTAAAAAATAGAGCTAGAAATGAAATGAAATGGAATGATATTAAAAGGTAGGGTTACAAATGAAATGATATTTTAAGGTTTATGAGATTATAAATAGTCTATGAGATCATTAGTTTTTTGTCTTTCGTTTTTTGTAATTAAATCTTTTTCTGATTCAAATTGATGATGAGTTGGCCCAACCTTCCAACAATTCCCTTGGTAAAAAGACAATGCCAAGAAACTAATGCTAACATGTTCTCATAATTTTCTCTGATGTCTTTGAATGCATCACATTCCAAAATGAAATGTTTTTCCGATTCCACTGCCCCAGACATGCAAAATGTACACACCCGTTCTTCCCAAGCTTCTTTAGGCCATCACATTCCAAAATGAAATGTTTTTTTGATTCCACTGCCTCAGACATGCAAAATGTACACACCCGTTCTTCCCAAGCTTCTTTAGGCCTTTTCCACCATCATGTTTCACATTGAAGTTGATTCCAGTTGGTCCCTAATTGAGTAATAAGTACCTTTGCCTCCACGAAATGCTAGCTCCAATAAACTCTTTTGTTGTAGATCATATGTAGGGTTGAATTCCTCAATGTAGTACTCCTTCTTTCTGCCCAACTCTTTTCCCTATACCTTTTAACGAAACTTCTCCATAACAAAATCCTTTAGCTCCTTGCTATTTGTGGGATAGGCATTGAGGTAGATATTCCATTTTTGCATCCATGTGTAGTTTTGTTTCATCCATGTTTTCTTTCTTTCACTCGTGCCTTCATTGAAGATAATATTAGGCCATCTACCTACTCTCATTTCCTCAATTCTTTTTAGATATCTTATGAGCCGCAACATAGCAATTGCTTCGACGGGAATTGCTCCTGTTTCACTCAACATTATCTCATAAGGCACTAAACTTTTTATTTTGAACTTGCTCATGATCAAGTGTTTTTGGATTTTCTCAATTTGTTTCCATTTCGAGACGTGGGTGCTGCTAGCGCACAATTCACACCCATATAGCATCACTGGACAAACGAGGAGTCCAGAAAGCACTTTAATATTTTTCCAATCCGATAACTCTGCCTCTTTACATATGTTTTGAAGAGCATATAATGCTTTCCACCCTCCTAAATTCTCTTCTTTCTGCAGTCCTCCCAATTGAGTTTGTTTTTGAAATCAATCCTGAGGTACTTGTACTCATTTACTTCTTCAAGAATGTTGTCTTCAAAGAAGAAAGTATTCTCGCTCTGCTTCCTTTTATTAGTGTTTGGAGTAAGTTTAAGGTTTGGGTTCAAAGGACCTATGGGTTAATCTAAAGGCTAGGGTTAGCGTAAGGAATCTCAAAAAAGTTACTCGAACACACAAAGTCAAAAAAAAAAATCAAGGTTCCTATAAACTAGGGTTATAAATAACAAATTGCTAAAAAAACAATAGTTTATAATAGAGCAAATTTAATCATTAAAATTGTTTCAAAATGATATGAGATGAAGGTTAAATTTGAGAGTAAACTAAGGACAAATTGCAACAAATTTGTACAATTAATAAAGTATATAAAAATAAATAAATTTTGACATTGGCCTTAGAAAATGCATGAGAAAACTTAAATTAGATTATACAATGCATTTTGAACAAGACCTGACCCTAGGGCATAAATCAACAAGTCATTAAATGCCTAAAACTCAATATTTTGTTGCAATTTAACCCTAATTTATCATGGAACAAAAAAATGATTTTAGGGTTTTAGAAGAATGCAAGTGAAATAGGCTAGTGTCTTCTCAATCTAGGGCAGATGGAGTCTAAGATACAAATTGTTCTAGGGCTTTTTAGAGTGATTCTAAATCCAAACAAAACTAGGGAAAATAAAATAACTTACTCTAAGGTTTGCAGTTTAGGTTCTTAACTTTCCAAATGATTAAGGGAAAGAAAAAACTAACTATCAATTTTCCAATTTTTAACAGGTTTTATTGATTTATCAATTAATAATGATGATATAATCCCCGTTTAATGATGGGGAATTAATTGTTTCATCAAAGTTGAGATGTTCATTGAGAGTTCCTTTACTTTAGTTGGTGTGATATGCATGGATACTCTCAGGGATGAGTGGTTATATAAAAAGGGGTAGAACTTATAGCTTTTGCTTGCTTTACAGCCCTTGGGATTCTTTTGCATTTTGGTGCTTTTACTTTTCTTACAACTACATCAACCTCGAGTATTTTCAACCCCTTCTTCTCATAGAATAGGGCTAATACAGAACCAATACCAGTGACTAACAACAACCAATCAAACGATGGGATAACGGGCAATAGGGAATAATGGAAAATGTTAAATATGAATAACATGGAGCACTACCATCATTAGAGCATCTTGTGTGTGCCCCTCTTATATGGTGAAAAAAAGATCCTAAGGAAGTTCACACTAGACTAGGGACAAATTATAACCATTAAGGCGAAGTAAGGGAACAAGTACACAACCAATAGCAATCTATAATTCAATTTCAACTTGTGATCCATACTAGAATGCCTTAAACGTGAAATGGAAGCACTTGAATGCAAGAATGGTTAAAGTTACAACAAATGACCCACCTTCATCATACAAGTAGGTTAGATCAATGAGTACACTAACTGGAAAATGAATGAGACACATCTGAGGCTAGTTATCTATGGATCATAGTAAGGGACTACTCATTTGCAAGTTGCATCATAAAAGAAAAATTCTCGTAGGGTTTTACCCATGTATGTGGATAAGTAACATCTAGCTCCAACTTGGGGACATGTGTTCAAAGTAGAGTGCGTGATCCATGTGCTTTAACAAAGAGTGCATGAGAATCCCAGCAGTCCCCTCGTACTTGTAAACATATAACCTGCATCACTCTTACATTCTCTATATTATACAAACAAATTATTAGTAGCATAGTAGCAGGGTGATATTGTTGCCCTAGAATAGGAAAATTAAAAAAGTTGCATATAAAAATATAAGCTAAAATATTATTTCTGTTTTTTTCTAATTTGCAAATATTATTTCTGTTTTTTTCTAATTTGCAAATAAATAAACAAATAATTCTTTTTTAGTGTCAATTGTAAATATGTATATTAAAATATGTGCTTGAGGGCGTGACATTATGACATTAGTACAAAAAGGAAGTGTTTCAAGCAATATCTATGATCTTTTTTCAAATGCTTGGATTCCAAAGGATACAAAGAACAATCTACTAGAGTTCTAAAACATCAATAGGTATAAATCATCCAAAAAGATCATAAAAATCTACAACATATAACTCGCGTCACTTGACATTTATAGAACCACCATCTCATAGACTTTCTTCATTCATATTTTCCTCATTTTCTTGATTGGGAACAAAGGAATTTAGATTAGGTATTTCTAGAATGTTATGGTTGGTAGAGTTACAAGAGGAGGGAGAATTTTGTTGAAGTTGATCCAGGATTTACTGCAGAAGCTCCATCTCATGGAAAATTCCAATGGTCTCATAATTTTTCCTTTGGAATTTATTAATGTGTTCTACTAGCTTCTCCATTTTGAAAGTCAAAATAGAAATAGTTTTGTGGTTTCAAATTTGGAGCCACAAGATCTCTTATTGAAGATAATCAATCTCCATCTCGTAGTCTCTATGAACAATGTTTTCTCCCAATCTCCTGTGTCCCATATTGATAAGTGGGGACTAGAATCTTAGCCAAAATTCATTACTGTGAGTATATATTTCATTGATCTCAGACAATAAACTGACTCCACATTTAGTCTTCCAAGAGTCTAAAACTACCCACCCTGGCACTGATGCACTACCAAACAAAACATTCATAGTTTAATGACTATCAAAGAACCTCGCTAGACCTCTCCCATGACCACGAAGCACAAAAATATATAATATGACCATCTCTCTGACAAATAGGGTGCCGAGAGGATGGTTGTGAATTTTTTCCCATCCAAAGTGTCTCTCAAGCCTTCTAAAAGCTTCAAAATAACATACCTCAAATGGCTTTAAATTAGTCCCTTTATTTCCAATCTCATCACAACTTACCTTTGATCCTAATACATTATAATGATGTCCTTGCTCTATCCTTGCTAAATTACCATGCACCAAAGAATAATGGAATTTAATTACAACCTCATCCAAGTCACTAACTTGCCATCTGAATCCATCATTCCCACGTTTCCGTGTGCCAACTTGCCATGCTATCACAGATTACTATACGATAATTTCCATCACATATCTTCCATTGAAGGTGGATTGCTATCTCATGATTGTTTGGATTAAATGTGTGCATGAGACAAAGGATACATTCCTAGGACTATCACCACCTTGATGTATCATGATGCTTGCACTAATCATTCTTGCCCTAAACTAATCTTGAATCTAATACCACACTTAGAAGGTTACCTCCCGAAATGTACAAAGAGCTACATACAACATTCTTGCATGTCCTGTAGTACTATACAAGGTCACTTGGCATCCATCCATAATAAAATTTATAGCCCTGATTAATATTTTATGGTATAGGAAAAAAGGCTTCTTGTTCATTTACAATCAAGGATCCAACTTCCCTTGGGGTTCCTTTATTAGCCATGAAATCTATCCATTGATCATTTTGTCTTAATACGTGGAAGACCAAGTAATCCCTTATATGTTTGAGATGAAGTTTGATTTTATTTATAATCGCTTTTAACTTTACCTCCCCTAAGATAATTTTACTTTACCTCCCTTAGGATAATTTTTTAATGAGGTAGGAGATAATAATTTTAGAATCCCCAACTATGATTAGATTCTAAATATTTAAAACCTTAGCTTGAATTATACCTTGCAGGATGTGCTTCCACTTGGTTTTTTTTTTCCACCCCTAAACCCCAAGCAAAAGATACTACTATTTGTCCTTCAAGGCATAATATCACCCCCACCCCAGTTCCTGTCACCCCTACAAATAAACAAATAATTATGCAATAAAATAAGGAATGATGCAAAATCAATACATATGACACACAACCTACCCTAATCTACTCTAACATATGATAATCAATCAAGTGTTATTATAAGGTTTAAAAAGTTGACCACTAACTAGCAATGGAAACTTCACCCCATTAAATGTGGTCAAGTAGAAAGAATAAGCTCCAATAACTTCAAGAACCTTGTATGGGAAGGGGTGATCATCTACTATCACTAGACTTCCTTTTTCAAGTCTTTCCCTATTAACATTGTGATTATTGTTCTTCTTGGTTCTATGTCTCCTTTTCCTTTTTAAATTGTGATCATATGGATGTGTTGTATATGTTTGAAAAGTAGGAGAAGAAAAATCTTCAAGGTTGATGTCGTCATTCAAATGGCATATGCACATTACCCAAATCAACATTCAAAGCAATATCAACATTCTTTTGAGCTAAAGGAGGAATATGATTCGTATTTAAGGCAATGGGGTTCTAGTCCATCCACTAGAAGGGACATTATCAATATTGTTTGGAGGATTAATGTTTTTCTTGTTTCTTCTTGTAGTGTAGCCCTTTACCAAATTTGTCCCTTATTTCAATTGCATTCACATTCATATTAGAAATTTTGACATAAATTTTGACTAGATCCTCATGTTGTTGTATTGTAAGTTGATGTTCATTCTCAGATAACATTGTGGGATGGTGTGAATCATTGATCAAGTTTAAATGCTTAGGATTTTTCTCACCATTTTCTTGATTATAAGGGAAATCATCAACACGATTTTGAGTTTTCTTACAACCAGGACATCATTCAACATCATATTCTTGGTTAATGATGTCCAAAGGAGCTAAGGTGTTAGGAACATTTTGTTAGGAGAAGATTATTTTGGTCTCAGTTCCCTCTTGGTGGCATATTGTTCTTGATTTGAGGTCAAGGAGGATAACTAGGATGTGGCCCCTTATCATTCTCTATATTAGTCAATCTATTCATCATAGCATGTTTCCCCTAAAGAATTTCATTTCTTACTTTCTCACATTTATGAGCAAAAGTTAACAACTCATTTTGGGTAGGGTCAACATGATTCATGGATCTATACTTAGTCTTAGTTTTTGCTCTAGAGTTAGAGAAAATATCAATCTTTGAATCTAGAAGATTTTCTTCAATGTCGATAGCGTAATCCCTCACTTGAGCAAGAATTATGGAACCTTTATCCCTTAGAATGAAATAAAATTATCCATCAAAAGAACTAGTATATTGCAATAAGATAGCATCTTATGAAGGCTTGAGGTTATTAGGAATCAATTTGACCAAATTATCAAATATTTGTTTAAATTGTAGAAAATTTTCAAACTCCTTTGCCTCATGAAATTAGGTAATCAACAACCTTCTATCTTCCCATTATTAGGTGAAAACCTCATGGAGTTGATCCCAAGGAAAAAAAAATTGTATCATGATAACATCCTCTTGCTCAATATTAAAACTAGACATATTTTCGTAAATATCATCTATACGTTCTTCAATTGTGATTGCGTTATCTCTTGAGAATTTGGGAAGCCATTCATTAATTGTATTAGGGATCTTGTTGGGATGTCTAGGAAGAGTAGTCATATCCAAATGTTTTAAAATCATTAGTGAGCCTTGGCTTAGTCATTATAGCTATTCTTGAAAGACTATTGCAGAGGGGCTTAATTATAGGAGGCTTATGAGGTGTTTTTCTCTTGTTGTTTTTATAATGATTAGACATTATCCTATTCAGTATTTGACCATAAGTTCCTGAATTTGAATGATATTGTGGAGTCACCATATGAGAAATTTAAAATAGGATTTGAGATACACTCATCCAGGAAAAGGTTGAAGCATAGACTTTGAATCTCGAGGAGGAATCAACTCCTCCCCAAAAACAACTCCAAAAACGTTGTGACATATTCTAGCAGCTTAGTGCAAATATTCACTAAGTGACCTAAACAGTGTGCAACACACATGAGTGTTAATGTTGTCACCTCAGTAACTACTCCCCTCTTTCTATCAAAGAACACAATCCAACACAAGGGATGTTAATTTCTAACCCCATCTACCATCAATTCATTCTCTAGTATATGCCTTATTGTAAATTAATTAATTACAGATCTACTGAATAAAAGCATTACTTATCCTTGATGTGGCTGTAAAACAATGTAATTCAGGAGGTGGGGGGGTGAGCTCGCCATCCCACCACCTCAGAAATCATTTAAGAGGGGGGTGGTGTGGCCAACCCCCCACATGTAAAAGTGTGTGATGTTAATTATGAAGTTTCTAATATGGAGAGCCTACAACATGATTTCATTCTTGCTCGAAGGGTGACTGGACTCTAGGGTATATGGTTTTGTTATGGAAACCCCTCACTGCAAGTGGGATTTTCAGAACCTTGTGGTGGGGGGGTGTGGATTGTTTGTGGTGATGATGTCATTTCCTCGGCAATTATATTGTTGGTTTTCTTGAGTGTGAATTTTTTACTATCGATCATAGGTGAATGGTGTCCGGGCACAAGGAAATTTGAGGGTTGACCACAAAAGTCTTCCAGTAGGGAGAGGAATTCTTCATGACGACAAATTTCAAGTGAAACAATGTTTCCCTTCAAAATTGGCCTTCACAGTGCGACTGGTCACTACTTTGATGACTCTTCCTTTGCATCAAAGGTGGTTGGGATGCATTCACAAAAATAAATTATGTGCTTGTCAGATTGCATTCTATCCTTTCTGCAAGTCATTTTATGGTTATCAGTTTATGTCTATGGTTGTTTTTCTCTGGTGGTATCTGGCATTTCATTTTGTGGAGATAGTCTCTCTTCTTCTTCTACCATCTACCTTGGCCTTTGTTTATCTCTTAGCCCACAATTTGTAGCGAATTATGTTGGGTGAGATTATTTAGGGCACTCTTCTTCTTTTGTTATAATCCATTAATGATTTGTTCTATTTGTGCTTTCTATTACAAGTGGTGTTTAAAATTTAACTTTAATTTTTGTTGCTACTATCTCTTGTACATTATGCCTCAACAACACATCTGCAACCACCGAGGAGGTTGTGTCGTGGCCCTTAAGGAAGACCTCGAGCCCATGCCCAAGAATAGGAGGCTATGGCTATTTTCAATTTTTATACTCCTTCTCAAATTTGGTCTAAAATACAACATCTTGAATCCTTGTCTAATGTTGATAGGAAAGCTTTCTTAGATTTTGATATCATTGAAGAGGTTTCTCAACGAGTTCTTGACACTGGTAATACCAGGGTATGACAGAAGAAATACCTCAATTCTATAACTTTGCATTGGCAATTGAAAACCATCCTGAGTCAATTCTTGAAAGAAAAACAATAGGAACGATACATCTTTGCAACCCTGGAGGACATCAAAGGTGCTTAGTGATATCAACGATTTTGTTGGGAATGATCAGATGCTCAAATAACTTAGTTGGAGACCCACCTTTAGTGTAAGGAGAAGCATACAACCCCTCCGGGATCCAACTCAAAATATCTTGCCTTGGTGACCTCATCTGATTGATGTTTCCTTCCTTTTACTCCTGTAATAGTTTTCTCGGTAATTATGTTCTAGATAGGACTACTATTTTCTAGAAGATGTTATGGTTTGCTCAAAATTTATGGCGAGTAGGTGATCAATATATTTGTTTTCTTAGGTGGAAAATTGAAATCACCTATGATTGGCCTAGTTGGACCATGCTTATCTGATAAATGTATTTATTTTCTAAGGCAATACAAAATTAATTCACAAAAAACCATTGCTTGACTTTTAATAATTGAATAAAAGATAAACAAAATAAGCAAAAATGTCACCAGTCTCATATACACGCACAGATATTTTTTTCCCTTAAATTTTTTTTGTTTCATTAATATATTATCTTCAACATACTTCCTTATTAGAAAAATGGCCCTCTAAAGGAAAATACAAACAACAAAAAGGGAAATTATGTAACTGACAAAATCCTCAAAACTTGTCTTTTGATCTTGTTAGTTGATATGGATCCTTCTCCCTTGTCATTCTTTGTTCTATTCCTTAGACTTTGCACACTTGTATGAATTTCCTTCTCCACCCAATCACTGAGATTTCACTATCTCATTGCCGTGTACTCACTGGATGTGTATTTTTCCTTAAACTAACCTTCCTTTTATAAGTTTGAGTGATTGACAAAATCCACAATGTTAATCTCCAAAATGGTTTATGGTTGAGATTAGATCTCAACTTCACTTGAGATCAATGTTTAAGATTCATCTAATTCACTAATGCTAACAACCTTTGCATTTCATTAGATTAAATCACTTTCTCTTATAAAAAGAATTACTTTAATTATTCATTTAATTAAAGTAATTTGCTAATGTTAAAGAGTCATTTGGATGACTTCCACACATCTAAACACTTATATTTGTGCGGAATTACATGTCTAATGTTATTGTTATCAACACTCCCAATTACCAAGGAAGGTAGTTCCTAAAGAGCCACTCGGAACTAATTTTTCCTCTACTCTTGGCACAATGTCCCATGCATCATCCTTCACCATGGATTTCCTACAAAACTCATGGTTTGTTTCCTCTCCAATGATGCTACTCATTAGTGTCATGTAATTCAAAAACTTCTTTGGAGTTCTACTCTCCTTAAATGTGCTCCTAGGAGCCTCCACATGCCCTTGAGCATCCCTCAATGTTTTCTAAAACCACTTAGGTCTCCTAACATAACTAGGAGGAGCTATTGACTCCTCCCCATTTGAAGGTTGATTCCCTGAAATAGAAGTTTATGCATGCTGCTCTACCTTCAAATGCTTCTACTCCTCATCCTTTGTCATTATTGGTGGTAATTCATGATACTTCTTAGATGCCAAGTTTTCCTTGAACTTAACATCTCTAGTCACAATTGTCTTCCTCTGTGCTAATATGAATACACTATAAGATTTTGAGGTCTAAATATACCCAAAAAATATTCCCTTCTCTCTTGAAAGCTTTAGCTTCATCCTCTTCTCCATATGCGCATTGATGTATAATGGGCGACCAAAGATCCTCAAGTGTCTTATCTCTAGCTCCAATTATGTGATATCCTCGCCATGCATTCTGATTCTATCCTCAATATCTTATGAGGACTCCTATGTTGCACATATTTGTAGTGTTGCACTCCTTTGCCTAAAGAAACATAAGTATATCTTAGTCATGTATCATTTCCTTGGTAGAACCGATGATGGACCAATTCTCTCTCTGCAACCCCATTTCGCTTAGTGGTGTACAAGATTGTCATCTCCCTCTTAATCTTTGTCTCCTTGTAGAAATACTTGAATTCATTGGAGGTGTAATCACTCCTATCATACGACCTCAATATCTTGTTCTTCTTGCATGTCTGGTACTTCCATGTAATACAGTTAATAAAGGAAAAATAATAACCAAGGTCATGGGACACGTATTCCAAGCTGAATGTTTGGGAAACGACATAGTTATGGGGATCACTTATGATTAATTAATGGTTATGGAAATTGGCAAAGGCAATGACAAAGGCTTTGGAAAAGCATGAGGCATTATTTGGCATTTTATTTATGAAAATAATAGAAAATAGGATAAAAGGAAGGTGAAAGGTCACAGGTTGCATGTGAGGAGGAAAATGAAGGAAAATAATGGAAAATGAAGAAAATAAAGGCCTCAATGATAAAAAGGATTTTGAGGATCAGTTCATAGCTTTTATCAATGTTAGCCTTTTTGTCAGTTTTCGCTTGCATCTCTCTCTTCTATTCTCTCTCTCATACTCTTGGACACTTAGAGTTTTCTTGGAGCACTCTTGGAGGAGTGTGGCATACTTGGGATTTGGAGCAAGAAGGCAAATGAAAAGCAATAAAGCGCAAGAGGACAATGGGTTTTGCTTGCACGTACCAAATTGCATGTATGATTTCCTTGCTAGTTTTAGCATGCATGGTATATGCATGTGGTTTATAGGTCATAATATGTCAATGGCATGGAGGTTTTCCTATATTGATAATAGCTTTTCCTAGCCTTGCCATTTCTTGGATAGCCATGGTGTTGTGGGTTTTATCTTTGTTTTCCGGTTTGATCTGGATTTAAACAGGAATGCAACAAATTACAGATATAACCATAAATACAGAGATGCAACAGAAATAACACTTCATTTCATTAATATCAAATACTAAAATATGCTTCCAAACATAATGGAAATGAGACTAGCTCGGGCAATGGTAGCTTATCTCTAAGAAGAGATGTGGCGGCTACATGCCTCTGAACTATGTTACAATGAGGCTCAAAGGCCTATTTATTATTTAGAAACAATAAAAAACCCTAAACATCCAAAAACCCAACCCTAGGAGATGAAGTGTCAAACTATGGGCCCCGTTCGGGTAAATCGGTACATCAACTTTCCAGGGTCGTGACTTTTGCATACGATCTTTGATTGATACACACAATACCTCGTTAGAAAGATCTATCCGAGGACTACAACTTTCGAGCAGCCAACATTAGTTTATGCCCCATGTTGGCCCTTGTTTTCCCAAAAAAAAAAAAAAAAAAAAAAAAAAAAAAAAAAAAAAAAAAAAATGTCGTTTAGGGCCTCAAAACGGCTCTGGAAGTTTAGGACCCGAAAAAATGCCAAAAATAGTAAATTGTGCTACAAATAAGGAAAATGAAAAAAATTAAAGCAACAATGGTGGGGTTCCAAGTGGAATAGGTGGGTGGCCCTCAATATCCACCTTGATCATTCCTCCCCCCTTAGGAAGCAATGGTCCCCATTGCGTTGTGTTCCTCCATGAGATGAGGACAATTCTGCTGAACTTGGTCCCTGGTGAGCCACTTGCCCTAGTGAAGGAGTTGGCATGCTTTGACAACTTGATATAGTTGGATCCTTTATTGTCAGGTGTTCTTGATTTGTGCGTCCATGATCCAATTAGTTGTGGCTTGTTCCATGCAGTCTGGATTTAACTCTATAGGCATGAGTTGTTCTGCAACGTCTGATGTGACCAACAATGGTGGGAAGTATTGTCGAAGGTGGTCCAAATTGAACACTGGGTGTAGGCCAAGGAATGGGGGAATGTTGAGCTCAAATGCATTATCTCCCATAGCCTTAGTAATGGTGTAAGGACCATATTGGAGTGGTTTGAGTTTTTGATAGGCTTCGGTAAGGCATTCCTTTTGCAAATGCAACTAGATTTTGTCGCCCACCTGAAACTTGTGTGGCACCCAATGTTGATCATGTCACTACTTGTACTTGGCATTTGATTTCTCCATAATTTCGTGGACCCATTGGCAGATGTGTTGGATGTGCTCAATGAACTTGTTTTCCTTGTCAGCTTTAGATTAGACATGAGCCGAATATACCTGAGTAGCTACAAATGGTATTGCCACATCAATGGGACATAGTGGTTGGAATCCCAAGCCCACCTAAAAAGGGTTGTGGCCAATCGAGTTGTGGAGAGCTCGGTTATAGTTTTGTTGGACATAGAGGAGAATCTCATCCCATGTGCGCAGATACTTTGAGATGTACATGTGTAGAATGTGTACAATCATCATGTTGACGACCTCTATTTGGCCATCAGTTTGGGGATGAAAGGTGTGGAATTAGTGAGCTTAGTGTCCAACATCAACCAAAGACTAGACCAAAATGTACTAAGGAACCTTCTGTCCCGATCTGAGATGATAGACTATGGGATCCCAAAGTGTACCCACACTCGTTCAAAGTAGAGTTTAGTAGTGGCTTCTGTTGTGATATTCTTCTTGCAGGCCACCATAATGGCCATCTTCGAGAATCTATCGACGACCACAAAAGCACAGTCATTGCCATGCTTAGTAGAAGGAAGTGCCGACATGTAATCCATGGAGATGGATTCCCAAGGTCAACTAGGAGTAGGCATCGAAGTATAGAGGCCTTGCTTTTTGATGGTTAGCTTAACAATGGTGCAGGAAATGCAGGATCTGATGTAATTCCCAACATCATGTTGAAGATTTGACCAAGAGAAATACTTCTACAGTACTGCCACTGTTTTCTCACCCCCGAAATGCCCAACGTCCAGGTTGTAGTGCGCTTCCCAAATCATCTTGGCATTCTCACTTGAAGGAACACAAAAGTGTCCCAGGTGGCATAACATGACATCCTAGAGGTGAAAATCTGGAACTTGTTGACTCTCCAAGAGCGTTTGGTATGTGTGGCCGAATTCTGGGTCACTTTTGTAGAAAAGTGGCCAACCAGAAGTCTTGTGCCCATAAGAGTTGAGCACAATGGTTAACGCCATGATCGGTGGTCGACTGAGGTAGTTTGCAACATTATTGATGTTGGCCTTATTTTACTCGATATTCAAATGGAAATGTTGCAGGTATGTGGACCACTTCTGATGGCGATCATTCTGTAACTTCCCTTACATTTGTATGAACTGCAGGGGTTAGTGGTCTATGTGGATGACTATTTCCTTCTCCAAAATGTAATGCCTCCACTGTCAGTAAGCCTGCACAATGGAATACATCTCTTTGTCATAAGTGGGATACTTCCGGACTGTGTATAAAAGTGTCTCACTATGATATGCCACTAGATTCCCTTGTATGGAAGTGTCTCACTATATGGAAGACGACACTATTGGCTCAAGCGAAGATCTCATCCTTGGTGAAGCCACCCAATGGTGTACGGTTGTGGGTGTGTTGTGGTCGGTAAGCCCAACCACTTCACAACCTCTATTGAAATGAGGTTCTTTTGGCTCCTGATGTCGACAATAAACTGTAGTTGGGTACCCTTTACCAACATATGGGAGTGGAAGAGGTGCTCCTCCTCTGGATCTTCGGGTTCCTCCTTTTAGATCTTCATGGTGGAAATAGTGGCATTGGGCTCCGCATCGATAATCTCCTTCCCTTTGTCATTCCCCTTGTCAGGTTTTGAGTCAGAGTCAGAACATGCATCTGAGTCTGAAGCCTTCAGCTCGACCACCAGTGACTGCTTGGCCCGACACTTACTTGTGTTGTTAGTGGAAATCTTATGGAAATCACACCAATTTCTCGTGTCCTTCTTTGGCTTCATGGTGTTGTTATTTTCTTGCGGCTTTGGCGGGTTGTCCTGGGCCACCTCACCTTGGCTTTTTCCTTTGTTTTGCTATTTGGGGGCACATTTCCCTTGCTTCGGATTCACAGATCCAAAGTCTCGCTTCTTATGTTTAAACTTTTGCTCGATCTTGACAGTGTATCGGTACATCGTGCAGAGTAAGGAGATGTCTAGGAACTCCATCTCATACTGGATGTACTTGTGTAGGCAGCTGTGGTACTTGAGTACCAAATGTTTCTCAGAATCCTTCATACCCAACTTCATGCGAAGGGTATGAAAACATTGGTAAACTTCGACACATCTTGGTCCCTTCCCTGCCACAGCGTGGTCCACTTTATGTATTTATCCTCATAGCTCTCGATAGGGTAGTACTGCTCCTTGATGGCATCCCGAAACAAATTCGAAGTGTGTGCGGTTGAAAATAGTGAGGGTGTACTTTCATCCTTATGCTCAGAGTGGGTTTCCCACCAGTCCCTTATGTGGGGGGCGACTTTGAGTAGAGAAAAAGTAATATTTTCCTAACTGGAAAATTCATGAACAAAAAAAATCCTTCTAGTAGATTTAACCATTTATCTATGGTGTTTGCATCTATTTGGCCCTCAAATATGGGAATGTCAAAATTTACTTGTACCTTAAAAGGAGTGGAGCCTCTAGAGTGGCTGTTGGATGTGGATGTGCTGCTAGTGGACAACCATTGAAGGATCTAGGTAAATTTATCCATCATTGCATTCCTTTGTTTCTCGAGGGCCTCCTCAAGCAATATTTGATAGGCTCTCATGCTCCCTCATCTTTCTTTTCTTCCCCCCTGGGCGATCATCAGGGTTTGTGAGGTTGATTTTGCAAAGGTTCAACCAGATCAAGCCCTAACTCCTTATATCCCAAACTCGTTGGGGACATGCAAAGAAAAACAGAGAAAGAGCATACCTCTCTGATACCACTAGTCTAGATTTAAATAGGAACACAACAAATTACAGATATAACCATAAATACAGATACATAGTAGAAATAACACTTCATTTCATTAATATCAAATACTGAAATATGCTTACAAACATAATGGAAATGAGACTAGCTCGGGCGATGGTAGCTTATCTCTGAGAAGAGATGTGGCAGCTACATGCCTCTAAATTATGTTACAATGAGGCTCAATCCTATTTCTTATTGAGAAACACTAGAAAACCCTAAACATCCAAAAACCTAACCCTAGGAGATGAAGTGCCAAACTATGAGCCCTGTTTGGGTAAATTGGTACATCAGCTTCCCGGGGTCGTAACTTTGGCATACAATCTATGTTTAACGTGCACAATACCTCGTTACAAATATCTATATGAGGACTACAACTTTTGAGTGGCCATCATTGGTCCATGATCCATGTTGGCCCCCATTTTCCCAAAAAATGTCGTTTAGGCCTCAAAATGGCTTCGCAAGTTTAGGACCTGAAAAACTGCCAAAAATAATAAATTGTGCTACAAATAAGGAAATTGAAAAACTAAAAAAACAATGGTGGGCATCCAAGTGAGATAGGTGGGTGGCCCCCAATATCCACCTGGATCACGGTTGGTGCTCATGTTCCTTTGGTTGTGGGCTGAGTTACTAGTTCTTGGAGCCTTGGTTGGACAAACACTCTGGAAGCCCTATAACAGTTTGGGTTGAGTTACTAGTCCTGGAAGCCTTGGTTGGAAAAATGCTCTGGAGCCCTTGGTGGGTTGAGTTAATAGTCTTGGAAGCCTTGGTTGGACAAATGCTCTGGAGCCCAACAACAACTGTGGGTTGTGTTACTAGTCCTAGAACCCTTGGTTGGAACAAATGCTCTAAAGCCATGGACAACTTGGGTAGAGATCGATGTGGTGATGGTTAGTGATGTTCGACTGTGAGGTGCAATAATTGGTTGAGGTTTGAGGTGATTTGGCCTCTGGAAGCTATGGTTTGGCTTTGTTTGATTTGTTTCATGAGATCCCACATTCATGCTTGGAATATGGCACAGGGGTGATTGATTGAAAGAGATATTTGGTTCATCCCAATCTATGGTCAAGTGGTACATGGAAGTTCCTGACTTGGTTGGATTTGCATATGTTAATAAGAGATCCTTTTCCTTTAGTATTTTCATGAGTAAATGTGCTTGTCATTATGTGGCTTTAATAGTTGTTTCATCATTGATATATCTCTGGTTATTTGTTGGTTATGAGCATGTTTTATGATAATCTTGATGTATGGCTCTCATCATGTTTTAGTTAGTAGATAAAATAATAATGAATGGATGACCTAATAAATAAAAATTCAGTTATTGGGAGGAGATATCAATCCTCCTTGAATATTCTTAGATAAATATGAGATCACTATGTTCAGATCTGTTGTTATGACCTATAGATTTTGTGTTTACAATATGTTTGACGAAATGCATGTCATGGCCAGTAGGGGTCAAATTAAGTCATTGGTTAAGTGTTTGAACTAGTAACCTTATCTTTGTGTTAATTATATTTTCTGGAAGTTCCATGAAGTTATGGGAAGTGGCTTGAGTCCTCGCCCTCAAAAGTGGCACAAAATTTGGGGTCTTTAGCACAGAACTGCCTGAACAAGGCCATAGTCGCATGCATGCCTTATTGTGGGAGTGACTAGAGGGTCCCAGTCTCATGCATGGCTTTTCATGGAAGTGACTGGGGGTCTAGATTAGCAAAACATTCATTTGTCTCAGGGGTTCGGCCCCTGGAAGGGTTGGTTGTCTCCTGAAGGTTCTATAGCTCCTGAGGAAGGTTAGGTTGGTCTTGTCTTGTTAGTTCCACTTCCTTAACTGTACATGGGGAGTTGAATCATATCAAATTAACTCTTCATCATATTTTTACCCCGGTGGACTAGTTAGCTTGGGTAAATGTGGGAAGAGGGTGTTACATCCTCCTAGGCCTTGAACTCTTGGAACTAATTAAAGGTCTCATCCTTGGTATTCATGAAGAATATTCAGTTTTTTCTGCAACAATATTCAATGAATGTGACATAATATAGTGCTCCCTACATTGATGCTACTGACATTGATCCACATACGTTTGAGTGGATGAGGTCAAAGATTCCCTTGGACCTACTCGCATTGCTAACAAATTAGCCTTGGTATTCTTACCAAGTGCACACCCTTTACACGTACCCTATTCCCCAACATTTAAATCTAAGAGACCAATGACATTATCCCTCACGATCACAATGCCTTATATTGTAGGTATCCAACACCTTTTGAAACACTCACACGGGTTGTCACAATCATGCACCAAACCCTAAACATGTTTTCCTTTCAACCTATATAAGTTTCCCTCTCTAACCTGGGTGGCTACTATTATCTCTAGGCTAGTATCTTATATCCTCTATCCTCCATCGCTGAGACTGAGAGCAAGTTCTTCTTTAGTCTTGGTATAAATAGGACGTCCATAGATTCCAACATTCCTCCTAACTCGAGATGGAACTTATTTGTTCCCTCTCCCTTCACCATATACTTGACATCATCACCAAGATCCACATGAACCCCTAAGTATTTCTCTATTAAACTATTCAACAACTCTCACACATTTTTCATATGGTGTGATGAATTATTGTCCAAGTACTAAGCACTCCTAGTGATGGTGCATGCAGATAGACATGAGACTAATGAGAATTCCTTATCCAACTTTCATGCAAACTCATCAAGTTGTACCTTTGTTAATGTCACTATCTGTTATGAATTCCCCTTCCCCTCCTTTTTCTCTAAACATTGTGATGCATAGTCCCCATTCTTATGGAAATTGAAGCACTTGAGCTTGCTCAAATCCTTCTTCTTCCATAGTTGTGATCCTTTACCATTTCCCTTGGAACCCTTCCATTTTCCCTTCTTGTCAATATTTACCAGGGCTAGGTTCCCCTCTCCATCTCCCTACCCGTTGGCTTTAGACTCCTCCCGAGCCTCTTCCCAAATGCAACCATCCCAAAGCCTATCAAATTGGGGAAGATTTTCTCAAATGTAGACTCCCTTGACAAATGGTTCCCATTACTTGGGAAAACCATTCAATTCCACATTCACGAGCTCTTTGTCCCCCACCTTCTCCTCAATTGTTGCAAGTTGGTCACATGTATATGTGATCCTAATGAGATAATTAGTGATGTTATTAAACCTTGACATCTAGATGGATTTGAGCTTGTTCGTTAAGGTCGTCTCCCTCTTCGTATTATCACTGTGGAATAGGTCCACCAAATCCTTAAACATCTATTTGCATGACTGCTTCTCTACCAAGTGTGAGATAAAATGGTCCTTTATAGCACCCATGACCACTCTTTGGGTTATGATGTCCTTCTTTTCATGAACCATCTTGAGTGTTACATCTATCAATACAAGAACAACATTTTATGTAATCTCCCAATGGTCATGTCCCTTTAAAAGCAAGGTTACCCTTGTTTTCTAGGATAGGAAGTTAGATGCTCCATCCAAATATTCTTCAAATCTAAGACTGGCTATTCCCATTCCCAGATCTAAAATATATCATGTGTTAAGTCCCTTCTAGCACCCATAAGAATCAAAATATTGCTAGTTTATAGATTTTCTAAGATCTCCTTGTAGATTTGATAGATTTGTTCCAAATCCTTGTGGATCTATGTTTTGGTCCATTAAAACACTTACAATAATTTAATTTTTGCCAAACCTTTGCCTGGTATGACCTCCCTCTCTCCCTCTAAAGAATGGCCTCCACTAAATCATTGTTGGCTTATCTGTGCAAAACCCAAAAATTGGCATCCCTCCTAGAGTGCAAGTTGTGATACCATGTTAATTTCTAACCCCAAGTACTAGAAATTCATTCTATAGTAAATTCCTTACTATAAAATAATTAATTTCAAATAAATTGAATAAAAAACACTACTAGATTTTTAACAACAAAAAAAAAGATAAACAACAAAAGAAAAATTCACACAAATATCATACACATTCACGCATATATTTCTGCACTTCAAATATGTTGTTTCATTAATAAGCTATCTTTAGCATACATGGGATCCATTACTTGAAAAATGGCACTATGAGGAAAAATACAAACAACAAAATCCTGTAATTTATCTTTCTCATCGAACCCTAAAAAATATGTCCTTCTATCTTATTGGTTGATCTAGATCCATCTCCCTCATTGTCCCTTGTTCTCTTCGTTAGACTCTGCAAACTTAAATGAATATCCTTCTCCACTCAATCATTGAGATCTCACTGTCTCATTTTCTTGTGCTCACTAGATGTGTCTTTTCCCTTATCCTAACATTCCTTTTATAAGTTTGAGTTATTGACCGAATTCACAACCCTAAACTCCAAAGTGATTGGCAATTGAGAATATATCTCAACTTCACTTGAGATAAATGGTTGAGATTAATTTAATTCACTAATGCAGATAAACTTTTCATTTCATTACCCTAGACGGGATGACTAGAGTAGCGCAGCGGGGCAGGATGCCACCGCCCCACTTGACCAATATGCAATGGGACATGGAAACGTGCCCCCTGAAGATGGCATATTTTGATATCATATGCAATCCTTGGGTCTTATAGCATTTACACAATTTAAGGATGTATGCAACAGAGAAGTTGGTGTGGGAGTACTAGTTGGAGAATGAGCTCAAAAGATGGAATTCAATGGCAGAGGAGGGGACGATTATCAATAAAATACCTAATATTGAATTGAGCATGCAATTGGAGTTAAGATGGATAGAAATTCCCTAGTTGAATGGCAATCAAACTGTGGAGAGGGGTGGTCAAAATAGCGCAAGGGATAGAGAATTTATGTTGTGCATGTGTAACATGATTATGGAGGAGGATATGCGATGAGTGCAACTTGTTCAAGGGAATGAAATTCCAGTGTAAAAGGCATGAAGAAATGTTGAGAGTAGGGAAGGGAAATAAAAGCAGAGGTTTACAATCGATCGAGAGTAATTCACCAGATGGTTGAAGCAAGGGAGATTAATTCCAACATTAGTTGTAGGAGCTCTGTGAGGATGGTCATCACCAAGCTTAGCATTTGAATGTTCTAAGGGGGTTGTTTGGCACTAATTTGAATTCTTGCTCTGCTCAACCACTGGGTAAGTGAGCAAATACCAGAGAACTAGGAGTAGTGATGTTACCAAGGAGAAAAACAAATTCTTAATTCATCTCTCCTAGGTAATTTGTAGTCTAAGAATTGGCTTTTCTTAGTAATTTAGGGAAATATTCAATCTTTTTATAGTTATATCATAGAACCATCCTCCCTTTTAGTCATAACTCAAGAAAAATAAAACTTGATATATCCATATATTTATGTTTCCTTGTGAGGGTGTTGGCCAGAGAGAAAAGATTAGAAGGGTTTAAGCATTTGGGGAAATTCTTTTAAGAGGGAATCTAGGATAATATAAATTGGGTGGGTGGGGAATGACTCTATAAGTCTTGCAACCCACACAAGCTAGTGGGGGTGGGAAATTTTATTTAAGATGATCCATTCCTCCTTCTATTGGTGGATTTGGGCTAGATGTGGAATATTTTTTGATAAAAATAATACAAATACTTGTAAATATTTCCCAGGGTGGTTCCATATTCTCATAGATGGTGTTTGGACATAAATTGATATTGTCCCACGTCCTCTTTAAATGCAACGAAGGTGTCATAATTTCTCGGCTTCAGTCTTATGCTAAGAAAGTATCACTAGAGGAAGTAAAACATGGTTGAATTCTCTCACTTATCAATGTAAGGGGAAAACTAACATTGTGGGCTACATATCTATCACCCATTTTTTTTTTACTAATATATTCTCTCTGCTTGGTTAGATATTGCAACTTGGCTTGTGTAGAATAGTTCCCTAGTTCCAACCTCGTTCATGGAAAATAGTTTTAACACGCCAAAAGAGAGGGGGTGTATGAGAAGGGGTTTTGTGTATCATGCAACAAGAGATCAGAGAGGGAACAACAACCTACAAAACATGGGCGAAGAATATGTAGCCCAATACTGAGATCAAATTCCCCTACACATGCAAGAAGAAATCAATCAGGTAGAAAAAGAAGCAACAACTTGTGGTGAGGGGAAAATGGGAAGCTTGGGCCTCTAAAACTAGACTAACACAGACTAGGATGAGCCAATACATGCAAGTTGTAAATCTTTATTGGATTGTGAAATTCCTCTTAGGCAGAGTGATAATGGATGTCTAGGAAACAAGAAGGGATATGCTCAAGAGTTTGGACCATATCCATGGTCATTTAAGGCATAATGACTATAGGCTTGACATGATGGAATGAAAATTAGCCCACATTTAATAACACTTGGGAATCGTACCACTAACGCCAAGACCTCCTAGAGATCATGCAAGCCCACTCTTGGAAGCTGACTCTGACTCTAAGCCAATATCTTGATTATCTAATGACTTTTATCTCTAAATTTCTTTTGGTTGTTGAATATGTTTCTAATTAGATCAATAGAATTCGTAGTATATGCTTATTTTGTTCTAGTTATGCTATGTAATGTATGTCTCCTTTGACCCTCCAATGGGTCCAATTTTGGGTGTGGTCTAGTCTCCATGAGGAGAGATCGATATGAACTATGGAGTCCTTTTGATGTAAACTTTTGCATTTTAGTAATATAATTCACTATACACAAAAAAAAACCTTTGAATTTCATTAAATTAACTCACCATTTCTTATAAAGAGCAATTACTTTAATTAGCCCTTTGATTAAAGTAATTTGTTAAGGTTAAAAGGTTCTTTGGATGACTTTGATATGTATAGACACTTAGAACTAGATGGAAGTACCTATTCAATGCCACTATCATCAACAAGGGAGGTTTCCTTGGTAGGGATAAGGATCAAGTAACCCAAGGATCTTAATTTATGTTCCCCCTAAGGATCCTACAATAAAATTCTATTTAGTAAATAAAAGACAAACTAGGGTTGTGGTGGATGAAGGAATAAAGTCAATATTTGGTTTCAAGGGATTTATTGGTCAATTTAAAGGATATGGTTAGCCTAAGGAGTCTCAAATATGTTATTTAAACATGCCAAATCAAGAAAAATTCAAGGTTATTATAAATTAGGGTTTTAAGCTAGCAAATTGTAGAAAAAAAATAGTATATAACATCATAAAAATTAACCATTAAAATCATGCAAAAGTTACGTGATATGGAGGCCAAATTCAAGAGTATACTAAGGAAAAAATTACAAAAAAAATGACAATTAATAAAGCATATAACAATAAATAAATTTTGATGTCAAGCTTAAAAAGTGACTAAAAATGCATTGAAAACTTTAATTTAGTTTCTTTAATGCACTTTTAAACAACTTGACCCTAGGGCATATATCAACAAGACATTAAATGCTAAAATCACAATATTTTACTATAATTTAACCTTGATCACATTAAAAAAAAAAAAAAAAAAAACTATTTTTATATTTTAGATCAGTGCCACAAGTGAGATAGATTAGTGCCTTTTCAATCTAGGGAATATGGAGTCTAGGATATAAATTATTATAAGTTTCTTTGGAGTGATTCTAAATCCAAAGAAAACTAGGGAAAATAAACTAACTTACTCTAGGGTTTGAATTTAGGTTCTTAATTTTTGGATGATTAAGGGAAAGAAAACCCATCTTTATTCCTCAAATACTTGAAGGAAGGGTTTAGCTGAACAAGGGATAATTAATCAAATACCAAGTAAACTAACTTAGAACAATAATATTAATCCCATGCTAAGATAAAAATAAAAATAAACTAAATTACTTCATCATGTAACATCTAAGATCCACCATAAGAATCCATGAAAGGAGATCACATCACATCATAACATCTGCCCAAGAAAGTTGCTTGACTAGTCCTCCATTGTGCACAATCAAGAGAAAATCCTAATGAATAGAAGCTATGTTTCAAGGGTAACAATGGTCTAAGAGGAAATTGAATCTCCTATTTATATGAGGGTAATAAAGTCAATTTTCCTTCAAATTAGACTAAAAGCCCAAAAAATTACTAAATCCATGATGCAAGGTGGATGGCTCATCAAGCCAACTGTTACAGATCCATTTGGGCACATCAATCCCAACTTACAGATCGATACTATTATGGCCCATCAACCCCTAGTGCAATTGTTAAATGCCCTAAAGAAGTTAGTCATCAGAATGTGTTACTTCCAAAGAAGTTCCATCACTAAAAACATCCAAAAACTACCTCTAAGAAGATCAGCGCAGGTAGGCCTTCATTAGAGTGCACTGCAATGCAAACCAACTGACAGGGTGCTATGCAGTGCACTTGGTCCCTCTTTGGCCTACGCTGAGCGAATTTGAGCAAATTTCTGTGAGGGTTTGAAGATTCCTTATTATCGGAAGTCTCTAGAAGTTTCTCAATTCCACCTACTCCTTTGAGTTCGCCTTTGGATGAGAAAGGGAATTAGGAAACATCAATCCCCTATCCCTTCTTCCATGGAACTGATTTCTAAATTTAGAAAGGCATTCATTATCTCCATTGATGGCATAACCTCCTTCACTCACCTATAAATAGATCACTCATCTAAGGGATCAGGGGCTGAAAAATATTGAGTTGTAAGGAGATGCTAGTGATATGAGATTAAAATTGAGTGCAAGTATTGTACTAGTGTTGGAGTGTCTTGCTTTTCATGAGGCTGAAGAGGAATTGAATTGGAAGAGTGCTGCTGGATTGAGCTCATATGGGTTGTAATATTTCCTCTTATCAATAAAGTTTTCAAGACTTTTTCCTTATGCTTGTGTTACATGTTAATGCTTTCATATGTATATCATGTTCTCGATTCCATGTTATTTATAAGCAATAGATCATTGTCATTTTGCCTTGATGGGTCTTTGTTTCTGTAGTTGTGCAGGTATTTTCCAAGCGATTTAAGTACAGAAAGGAGCAGCAAGATCGGTCGAGGGAGACAAGGAGCTAGCGAAAACTGCAAGTAGGTTTCTCTCCTCTTTTGTTTTATTTGTTGATTATAGAAAAAGATTGAGATTACTTTGCCTGTTGTTTCTAGACTTGCTACTAGATCTAGAGGGTTAGGCGTTTGTCCAAGAACACTAAATATTCCTGAAACAAATTGGTGACTCCACTAGGGACCGTTTATCCTTCTTAGTAGCTTATCAGCCTCTTAAGACTTTCCTACATACTGTACTTGTGGTCGTTTATTGATTTTAGTCCTCTTTCATTGAAAATTGAGTCGAAACTATGACAAAATTACCTTTAGAATTTCTTACCGTCATCAGCGCAGTCTGATGAAGGACACAATGTGCTGCACTGCACTTCCCGCATAGGTTCAATGCGATTCATCGCACTATCTCTAACTACTGCTTGCGTTGATCCCTTTAGGGTCAGTTTCCCATCTAGGAACTGAAAGTTTTTGCCAATTTTCTCTTGTTTGAATGAGTTGTTGAATGTCAATGATGCTTTGTCTTTGAAACCAATTTTTCATCTCCATAATTTGGCCCTACTTAAACTGGATTGTTGGATGTTTTTTGTGTATTTGTTTTATCATTTGCAATGCACTGTCGAAAGGTAGTTTTGATTGATTGCTTTGTTGATAGAAAAGTGTCGTAAAATCATCATTTTCTTCGAAAAAATGAAGCGTCATAAAGACTTCCTTCATAAATAATCGATTGATTTACTTGTGCATTTGATTTGTATTTTCATTTGAAGTGTTGAAAATCTTCATTTCTTTAAAATCGAAAGTGTCGTACAATATTCCTTTCCCTTTTAAAAGAAATTGTCATAAATCTCGTTTTTTACGAAAAGAATTATGAATAGTTTGAACATTAGTTTTTCTTATTGCATCATTCACATTAAGAGAAACTAAAAAGAAATACATGCAGTTTGCATTTTAGAGCTTGAGTTTGCGTGTTCAAAAGGAATGGTTTAGGGAATCGCATTAGTTTGTGCTCTTTGTTGCTTGTTCAAAAAGTACTTCTATGCTCTATCCCTCATAGTTAGGATTTTCATTGTTAAAATTAAATGGAAAGAGTGCTTCTCATTCTAGTTGCATTCTTAGGAATTTCAGAACACATCACGCGGTGAACTTGAAAGGTAAATTCTAAGCAAGATAAACTTAAAATCTACATCAATTAATCTAACAACGCATTGGAACTTAACACAAAACATCTAGAGGTCTAGTCTAAAGACGTGTTCCGGTGTCTTTAAATCTAGTGGCTATCGTTTTCACTGAAGGTTGGGTGATTCCTCCTCTTTGTTCGATAAGTGCTAGTACGGAATTGTGCTCCCTGTACCATCGAGTATATAGTGGGAGACCCCAATAAGTTGAAATCCTTTATCCCTAGGAAGCCGAGTCTGCCGCCTTACCGATTGCAATGCACCGAACACAACATTCAGGAAGATTGACTACTGTATGTAAAGTCCTTGGTCATTTCTCTTTCATTTATCACCAAGGTGTATATTGCAGTTTTGTGATTTGTCTGCTAAACCCTCTTGTCTAGAATCTCCAAAGTAGTCACTTTCGTTCCTTTTCGACTCTTTAAAAGTAAAAGGATCATCTGAGCACTTGTCCTTTCAGGCTCATTAAAAATTGAAGGTGACTAGAGACATCTTTTGTTTTTTCTCGACTCTCTAAAAATGAAAAAGAAAAGTTGTATCTCAGTGTCGTCAAAATTAATTGAACACGAATAACATCCTCATTCGTTAGTTGATTTTAGGTTGATAGAATTAATTAGCAATCGTGGAGGAACATCAACCCAAACCTCGTCGTTCGCGGAGAACAGCGAGCCAACCGCCTTTTCCTCCCGAAGTGACACCAATTTGGACAAAGCGGTCTCGTTTAACTAAGTCTAGTACATCAAGAACTCCTAGTTCTTCATCTGGGTTGCCTGAAACATTTGTTTCAGTAGCTACAGAGACTCCAGTTACTCCGACTATTTCTGGTACATCCGTTCAGAAGTTTCACAATTACCTGAGGACATTAGTACTAATCCTAGTGTAACAGTAACCAAGGTTGTCCAACAACAAGTTGATACTCAACTTGAAACTATTCAACCAGAAAGTGCTTTTGAACTTGAAACAACTCAACTAGGAGTTCGTCCAGAATCTATCTTGGTTCAAATAGAAGTTACATCTAAACCTGAAGTTGTTCAAGAACCTCCCTTTGAAATTGTTGTTCATTTACCTAAACATTTGGACTTCGAATTTCAACATTCAGAAGTTGTTACCCCTCAGACATCAGTCACTGTTGAAATTACACTTTCATCAACACCAGAAATCTTTTACGGACCTGACGCTCAACCTCTTCCACCATATTTGATTGCCACAGAGGAGGAATTTGTAGAAGATTCCACACTTGGAACCCCGTTTCATTTTGGAACTGGGCTTTATCTTTACCATACTACTCCTGATTACTTTGCTTCATCTAATCCTGCTTCCTTGCAAGTTCTCGTCGAATCTTTAGGACAACTTTTGGGCTAGTTAACTATGGATGAACAACCGTTAACATCCAAGATTGTATCATTTGATGCAGTTGCAGTAGAATTTTCTGTTATAACTCCTTCGATGTTTTATACCACACCTGAGTTGCATTTGTATGGTGAATCGCCCGTCTCGATTGGTTACTAATCATTGTCTGGAACCCACTCAGGGGTTACTTCTACACCATGGTCATCATCCATGTCCTCATCCATAATTCTACTTGGTTATTCTCTAATGGGAACTCAACAGTTCGATCCTGCACATCAGTATCATGTTGGGCAATCTAGTCAACAAAGACCTGTGTATCCATTAAATACTGGATTGACACCATATGGAGAGAAATATGCTTATTCACCATATCCTCCTTATTCCAGAGGACAACCATATGGTAGTTTCCCACAATATTCAAGTCAAACTAGAATTAGAGTTTGTCAATGCCAACTAGTAATGCCAACTCAACCAAGGCTTGTGTATCCAACACAACCAATGCAAAGTGTGTCAAATATTCCTGCTACACCTGTTGTTACTACTATGCCATAGTAACAAGCTCAAACTGTTGTATCTCAACTGGTACAAACTGATCCTTCTTCGTTGCAACCACAAGTTTCAAGTCAAGAGGTTCAAGTTTCTCAAGTTGTTATACAACATCCACTTTTTTTTGGAGCTTAGCAACAACCTCAGGTTAGTATACCTTTATTTGGATTGACCCAAGCTTACACTGGTATAGTTGATTCACAACTTGGTCAACCTTTCATTACTGGGCAACAACAGTTGTCTCAACAACCGTCATTGCCACAATTCCAACAAACTCAATTCCAATAGTTCCAACCTCAGTTTGGACTTGGTTCACAAGCTCAACCTGGTTTTGGTCAATATCAAGCTTACCAAGGTCCTGGGCGACAAGGCTTTGCAGGTTATGGACTACCACAATTTCAATCTGGTTATCAACAACCACCTTATACTGGTTTTGCTCAACAACCATACCAAGGTTACCAAATGCAAATGCCCTACGATGGTTTGCGAAGACCTATTGCACAGGCAATTCCATCATATCCTAGGTATGCTCAACCTGACTTGAATAGACAGTTGCCATTCGTAGCAACTTTAGAATTACCTGATTTAAACTGGCTCACTAATGATCCAATCGCATATGTACCTTGGTGGCCGTTAATTCCACACAAGTTACCACCTGATATTTCGAAGTTTAATGGAAATCCTGGAGAAGACCCATCGAATCATGTTATGACCTTTCATTTATGGTATTCATCCAACACTTTGAATGATGATTTGATCAGACTTTGTCTTTTCCAAAGAACGCTTGCTAGGCCAGCTGCTAAATGGTACATTGAATTACCAAGAGCTTCTCTCACTAACTTCACCACTTTAGCCACTACCTTTTTGACCCACTTCCAGTTACCTATCAAATACGAGACTGGAACAAAACTCTTGACCAACTTTAAACAGACTACCTCTACCCATATATTAGATCATATTCATGAGTGGTGGTGTCGTCGTCGAATGGTTAAGACATATGTTCCCGATCAGCTTTTAGCTAAGTGGTTCATAAAGTCCTTGTTGCCATCAATCACTAAGGATGTGGTAAAAGGTGGAGTTGTCATAGAAGAGGAAGTTATCGCTCATGCCTAATACTTGGATTTGATTTACACACAATCCAACATGCTCTATGATAAAATCCCTAATGCACTTAGACTAGCTTACAGTGTTCCACCACCCCCACAATCGAGTAAGGACACTCATGCCGGTGACAGTGTGATCAGTTCTTCAAGCACACAGACAGCAGGAAGACCATCTGGTCAAACTCTTGCTATTTCCAATCAAGCTGCAAATGCATCAGAAAACACTCATGCCTCTAAGATTAATGCCATGTCATCTGACAAAGGAAAAAATCCAAAGCAACCAGGAGGTAAGAAAAAGGGGAAGAATAATAAAAAGAAACAGGAAAATTTCACTCCTGAGAAATCATTTAATTCCCCTACCGCGGCTAGGAAACCTCGTTATGCATTTCTGATATGTAATGGCGAGCATTATACAAGAGATTATCCACATCGCTCTGAGGTCTCTAAACTTTTAAAGACTTCAAACACATCAACAGTGTTGACAGATCCGTTTCCAACCCCAAAGACACATTTGGTTGGAACTGACCATGCTTCCACATCCCAAGTACTTATGTTATCCATCGCAAATCCACAAAACGATGTTTCGGTGTCGACAACGAACAAATATTATGGAAATCCATCGTCGTTGAATAACCAGGCCACTGATCAACCAAGTACTTCAACCTCCACTTCATCAGAAGTTGTTCCACCAATTGTACCTGAATTGACGATGAAGCCACCAAAGGGAGTTGTGCACAAATCAACATTCAATCCTCGTGCTTGAGCAGCTCAAAACTATAATATAGTGGAGGATCTAGCTCAATCACCTTCTGCTATGTCGACACTCGAGGTGTTGCAAAATTGTCCCTCCCAGAAACAAGCTTTATTGTCAGCAATAGGTGGAATAGATCCTACGTATTCAAATCTTGTGGTTTTACACCATGAGTGATATTCACCATAGTTACCGGCACAATTAGCTTTCCTAATACAAGTAAAAGCTCTTAATAAAAATGTTCACCGAACTATTATTGATGAGGGGGCATCTACTTGCATTATGTCCATTAGATGCTGGAAAACACTTGGTTCACCGCCCTTGTCATGATCACCAACTAGGTTAAAATATTTGATGGAAGAACATACTCCATATGGGATTTTGAGTAACTTGTAAATCGAACTAGGGAGAAAGACAATCATTGTTGACGTCGAGGTAGTTGACGGACTCCTCGATTGCAACATATTACTAGGAAGGCCTTGGGTATATGTTATGGCTGTTGTTGTTTCCACATACTTTCGTACAATTGCATTCCCTTTCAAGGGTGGAATCATAGCCATCGATCAACTAGCCTTCTTTGCCAATAGTTCATAGGCTACGGGAAGCATTCCGTTGATACACAGAAACCCACTGTCACTTCAAAGTGTTGGAGTAGGTCTCCTTAAAGTCCTTCTTTGATGGGCACTTTTACCCTCCCGCCACCATCTGGTTTGGCAGAAGTGGTGAGAGTAGAGACTTGCAACATGATTTTTTCTACATCATCTAATTTTACGAAGATTTCCAACTACTTTGAAACTGATGGTCATAGCAAGGCATTACTGCTAAGCCCCATTGAATCCTCGTAGCAATCAATTTTTTGGGCTTGTGCAGCAAACCCAAATAAGCACTCAACAATTGTATGGGTGGATAGATCATTAAAATATGGTACCTCTTTGGATCCTTTTTCATGTATACATTCTACGGATGAAGGAATCGTCACATCAATGATGATAGGAGAGACGTCGTGGGAGGATTATCATCATCCTTCCCACCTTCTATATGACAATGAAGATTATTCAAATGAACTAAATCACCCATCAATTGTTGATTTTTTGTCAAATTCTGCAAATACTGTATATTCTGAGCGTAATTTGTCCAACATAGAGGAAACTATTTCTATAAACATTTTGACCAAGCCTAACATTGTAGAAAACATTCATGTTGGAAAATACTGTTCTCCATTGGAACTTGATAATTACTATGCTCTTTTTCATGAATTTCGAGATATTTTTGCATGGTTTTATGAGGAGATGCCAGGCATTGAATCAAGTATTGTTGAACATGAGATTAAAATGTACCTTGATGTCAAACCAGTACGACAGTGGCTTTGAACTGTTCATCCTAAGAAAACTGCTGCCATTAAAGCAGAGGTTGAAAAGCTTTTGCGTGCTAGCTTCATTTTCCCTGTACCTCTTACTGATTGGGTATCTAATATTGTTCCAGTGATGAAAAAAAAGGGACAATTTGAGTGTGCGTCGATTATAGGGATGTAAACCAAGCATGTCCAAAAGACAATTATCCTACACCTTTTATTGACCAGATTATTGACGAATGTGTCGAATGTGAAATCTTTTCATTCATGGATGGATTTTCTGGTTACAATCAAATCAATATCCACCCACAGGACCAATCAAAAACCGCTTTTATATGTCCGTGGGGCACATTCGCTTATCGAAAGCTACCTTTTGGTTTGAAGAATGCAGGGGCTACATTTCAAAGGGTGATGAATTATGCCTTCCATGACATCAAGCACATTTTTCAACCTTATCTCGATGATTTGCTTGCTCATTTGCGAAAACAGACTAATCACCCACAACATTTGAGAGCAATATTCTTACGATGTCGACACTACAAGATAAGACTCAATCCACATAAATGTGTGTTTTGTGTTGGCTCTGGTTGATTTCTTGGATTCGTAGTTTCGAAAGATGGAATTTGACTTGATCCCATTAAAGTTCAGGCAATCCTTGACTTGCCTCCACCTTCAAACTTGTTACAGATACAGAGACTTCAAGGAAAGGAAAACTTTCTGAGGAGGTTCATTCCAAACTATGCTAAATTAGCTAAAGGTTATACACGTCTATTGAAGAAAGGGGTACCCTTCCATTGGGACCAAGTTGCACAAGCTTCTTTTGATGTTCTCAAAGATTCCCTAATTCGAGCATCATTAATGTATGCCCCAGACTACAAAAAAGACTTTTACCTGTATCTCGCTACTGCAGATACAACCATTGGTATGGTTTTAGTTCAAGAAGAAAGTGGAATCGAACATCCTATTTACTATTTGAGTCGTAATCTCAACGATACATAAAATAAGTATTCATATGTCGAAAAGTTATCCTTGGCAGTCGTTCAAGCTGTGCAGAGATTTTTTCATTACATCCTCCTTCGCAAAACTACCATTGTATCAGATTGCAACCCTATGACATACATTTTGTCACATCAATTGCTGGGGGGCGAGTATTCTAAATGGATAGTTATCTTGCAAGAGTTTTGATTTGGAATTCATCAAATCTAAATCAAAGAAATTTCTTGTCTTTGCTGAGTTACTTTGCGATCTTCCCTCATCCTCCAATGATTTAACATCAGAAGCATCAATCTTGGATGAGTCTCTGTTTCTTATCTCGTCAAGTGATCCATGGTATGGAGATATACTAGTCTATCTCCAGACCTAAGCTTTTCGGCCTAATACCTCTCACTCTGAACAATGACATACTCGATACCAAGCCAAAGATTATCTGATCATTGGTGATACACTTTATCATCGTGGTGTCGATACGATCTTGGGTAGGTGCCTTAATCAAGAGGAGTCCAAAAAAGCTTTGAATGAGTGTCATTCAGGTGCTTGTGGGGGGCATTTATCTGGTTACACAACTGCACAGAAAATTTTACGTGCTGGTTACTTCTGGCCAACCATATTCAAAGATTGCATTCTTGCTATCAGAAGTTGCCATGCTTGTCAAATATCTGACCGTAAAACCAAATTACCACCTGCACCACTGCATCCAGTAGTTGTTGTTGGCCCATTCAGAAAATGGGGCATTGACTTTATGATAGGTAACCCCACCTCGGCCAAGGGGCATGGGTATATTATAGTCATTGTTGACTATTTTACCAAATGGAACGAGGCGATGCCAACATTGAACAACAGTGGCAAAACGACTGCTCTATTTTTTTTCAACCATGTGGTTGCCAGGTTTGTTGTACCACAAGCTATAGTTATAGATCATGGGTCACATTTTCGCAACCACGTGATGGTCGAATTAACTGCCAAATTAGGACTGTCACATGATAGTTCTACTCCATACTACCCACAAGCTAATGGACAAGTTGAGGCTATCAACAAAGTCCTTAAGCGTATGTTGCAAATAATGATTAGAGTTCATAAAAGAAATTGGCATTTAATCTTGTACTTGGTTTTGTGGGCATATTGAACCTCAATGAGAAATGTGACCGGATTTACACCTTTTCAGTTGTGTATGGTTTGGAAGCAGTCTTACCAATCCAAAGTGAAATCTTGTCTCTCAAACTCGCAATTGACCTGCTATGTGACACTTCTGAAGAAGAAGTGTGTTTCTTGGAGTTAATTCATCTGGATGAAACCATCATGATGCCATAGTGGCTAACGAGGCGCATAAGAAGCACATCAAGGTGCAATATGACAAAAATGTTAAGCCTCGTGTCTTCTCAGAAGGTGACCTGGTCTTGCTTTATGATTAGGATTCTGATAGAATTGGAGCAGGAAAATTTGAACCATTATGGATGGTCCCTTATATTGTTAAACGTGTGTTGACGAAAGGTGCCTACGAGTTAGTGGACTATGATGGGATTCCATTATCGCAGCCCCGAAACTGGTTGTACCTTAAACATTACTATGCTTAGTTAAGTGTAGTAAAACTCACTGTATATATGCTTTGATTGCATTTGTGTGTGTTAGTTTATTTTAGAGTTTTTATTTGGTTAGGTAATCCACTTCGCATTTGTTGCAGATGTCGAACTTTTTGGAACCATTTGTTGGGTATGCCGATGGAGCTAGTCGTAGTATGCAGAATTTATCTTCTGCAACATGGGCCATTTTTGCTCCAAGCGGTGAGTTAGTGAGTTTCAGAGGGATATGTATTGGATGATCGAAAAACAATATCGCTGAGTATAGCACGTTGATTGAACTCCTCTCTAATGCCATTTCACTTGGAATACACCGAATCATCATTAGGCTAGACTCACAACTTGTTGTACTACAACTTACTGGTGTCTATATCGTCCGAAACCCAGCAATTCATCACATGTTCCTTAGAGTTCGTATTTTGGAAAGGTATTTTGAATTTATTCAATATCAACATATTTCCATAAATCTAAACACATTAACTGACTCTCTAGCGAACTATGTGTTAAATAGAAATTTGCGACATATGTAAAGTAAACATTTTCAACATCATTTGAACAGGATTGCATCACTTAACCATAATAAAACTCTGAAATTCAAATAGATAGTTGTATATAAATTTTTACAAATAGTTTGTGTCCAAGACCAAATTTGGTCATATGACCCAAACATCTCAAAAATGTAAGAAGAAAATATCCAAATAAACTAGTGCTACTCATGATAACAGCTCACACCCTGTGCTACCATGCGTAGGAGTCTCATCCAATGACTCAACATGCCAATGGTATGGCGCTACAATCGCATAGGTAACTCCTCAATTCGGACATCTGGAATACCCAAAGTCAAACCCTCTATGTGATTTTGTAGCTTGGCCAAGGTCTCTACTAAATCCAAGTTTCGGAGAACTGCTCTCCCAACAACTCTCTGTATTGGTGCACCTTCCTCCTGTTGGCATCCCACAGGTTGAATAGATCCAACATCTGCATGCATAATAAAATGTTTGTTTAGTCTTAGCAATAATAAAAAAACACAAAAAAGTAGAAATTTTAAAAAGAAAAAACACTGTGGTCAAATAATTTACCAATAGCACTCCACTGCATTCCAACCGGCAACACCAGATCTGGATCACCACGGAAATCCATCCTTGAGTATGGATATTCTGCGAAGGCCATCTCCTGACTGTCAAACCACTCAAAGAAAGCAGAGGTAAATGAGATCAATGATTGGCCAGCATGCCTAGCCATAAGATCTACCCACTTCTGCATCCATGGGTCTCTAGGTCCAGGTATTCCCAGTGAGATGTGTTGTGGCTGCATGAGTGGGATTCTCTCCAAGGCAAAAGAAATCAAGATAGACCCATAACCAAAAATTTTTGTCTTTCCATTCTTTACCTTGGTCAGTTGTTCTTTCATTAATGAAAGAACTGCTCACAGCATTTGAACACCTTTAGCTCCAGGAACTCTAAAGCACATTGCATATATGACCTGTTTTCCAAATGTAAAGTTGCATTGCTAGCTAGTTTAGCGAAGGTAAAAAGGATTGCTCTCAATGGTAAATCACTAACATCTTTGATATTGATCTTTCTGTCTCTTCTAGGTTGAGCTCCTTCCCGGAAAAACTGTTGTATATAATCTCTCACTGATTCACCTCCTCTGGTAAATCCTGATAATGAGTTGGGGGCACCCCGCCTCGATAGTCTAGTCAGAAAGTAAATATCGTTGATGGTAAAGGGGATCATTTTTCCCCTAATGTGAAAAACCTGATTAGTAGGATCCCCAAGAACAAACAAGGTACTGTAACAGTTCAATTTGTTGCCGCATGCCGAATAATTGAAAACACTTCAGTAACCCACAATTCTTTAGGGCATCAACTGTTCCTTGATCATTTAAGGCAATCATGTCTTGTTCTTCATGCTCTCGTTCTCTCCATATAATTACCATTTTGATTCGATGAATGTCTGAAATATAACCATTAGACAAATTAGGATCCATTTTTTGCAAAAAACAGTTGAAAATTTGGGAGAAAACAGCTATCAAAATTTGGCTTTTGTGCCCATTGCACCCCTCCATTAGAGATAGTGTGATGTAATTCATACTAACTTCTAGGTGTGTGCAATGCAACGTACCTTTCGATATTGAAAGGGTGCATTGATCCAGAGTGCATAAAATTAAACCCTAGGGGGCCTCAAAAACCAAAAATTTTTGCTCAAAACTGAAAATAAATGGAATTAAATGGAAGAGAACAGGGATAGCTCCTACCTGGTCTAGACAGCACGAGAAGTGGTCCACTGAATCCTCCGCAATTAGCTAGTGAAGTTTGAGGTAAAAAACTACTCCAAAGCTCCAAAGTCAAATGGTAAAAGTGAAATGGTGAAAATGAATAATAAAACTTGTTTTATATTTATTTCTTGCATATTAATTGAATAAATGTTAGTTTTATATTCATTTTATCCATGAACATGTATTTTTAATCCTCTTTGATGGAGTTTTGAGCAGGTTTAACCACTGAAAGCAGAATTCGACGTGCTTAAGTGTAAATTGAACATCTTTGACCATAAAGCAAACTTTTGTTTCTTTTTAGAGCTTTGTTAAAAATGAAAAGAAATCCCCATAGAGTCCTTTTTAAACTCTTTTTAGACTCTCTAAATATGAAAATATTGTCAAGCACTTGTCTATTCTATCTTGTTAAAGGATTGGAAACGACATCTCTCTTGTATTATTTTACGCTTTTTCAGACTTGAGAGATTATTTTACGAAAAAAGAACTTATAGAGTTTCCTTTTCATCCCTTTTCAAACTCTCTAAACATGAAAAGGACCGAGTTGTCTTTGTTGTTAAACTCGTTAAAAACATCAAATAGCGACAAACTTGTCCATTTAGACAAGACCGAGTTTCACCTTCGCTAGAATCGTTAAAGCATCAAATAGTGATGGATTCACCTGAAGGGTGAAATTATACAACAAGCATATGTTATCATCCTCAATCTTGATAAAAAATAAAGAGGTACTGGTCAGCAATGGTTAGGGAAAATGGGAAAAAGTCAAGAAAACTTTATGGTAGCAAGTCGCTCTTGAACATGACACTTTCACCTCATCACCGTGACTATGTGGGTTGGGTCATTCAGCTTGATGGTTATCACACCATTGGTCTATCATACCATCCATTACTTTGTTTTGGGTCAATGCTACCAATTCATCTTAAGTGTCGTTGATATGTTTAAGAGAAGTCATTTAGTTCAAACTTCATCCTTTGCAATACTGTAAACCTTCATTTTCATGACCGCCATTCTTGAACCTTGTGTCATCAGTTGATTCTCATCTCCAAAATCATTTACCTCGTTTTGTGTCGTAGATATGGGATACATCAAGGCCCTCCTGTGACAAGTTGCTTCTTGTCGACATCAACACATCTTCCAAGAAGTTGACTTAGGAACATCCCTTCAATACCTTGAAGCTTGAATACATCAAGGGTAGGTTTCTTGCTTCCGGCGATAGGTTGACATCAATGGCCTTCGACCGAAAGACTTTGTATGGTGTTCGACATCAAATCATTTATTCACACCATGCGAAATGCACTGTAGTACCTTGAGGATCATTAACATCATCAGTGATCCCTCTCACATCTGTTAACAACTTACATCATTGGCTGGTAATCAGACGATGTCTTTCCATGTTCGACTTTAGAACATTTATTCACATGGTTAGATTTGTACTTGAGCAAAAGATTGAACGAGATTGAAGACCCCAGATCTAGTTTCATCCATCCGGGTTGCGATATTTTCAGGAGTACAAAAATCAAATGTACAATGGCCTTACATTCATGGTCAACCATTGATGGGTCTATATTTGTAGATGACTATATTTGTACATGTAATGAAAGTTTATAAGCTAAGCATGGGTATGCCTCCCTCAGCTAGTTCATGAGAAAAATCAAATTATTATGATATATGTATTGTAATTGATGCAGGTCACCTTCCGTTTGAAACCTCCTCTCCTCGTGATAAAGCATTTCACCGGACATATATATTTACGACTTCATGCTTTAAGGGGAAACTGTTATAGATCCATTTGGGCACATCAACCCCAAATTATAGATCGATACTATTAAGGCCCATCAACCCCTAGTGCAGTTGTTACATTCCCTAAAGATGTTAGTCATCAGAATGCCTTACTTCCAAAGAAGTTCCATCACTAAAAACATCCAAAAACTACCTCTAAGAAGATCAGTGTAGGTAGGCCTTCATTAGGGTGTGCTGCAATACAAACCATACACTAACAGGGTGCTATGCAGCGCACTTGGTCCCTCTTTGGCCTGTGTTGAGTGAATTTGAGCAAATTTCCGTGAGGGTTTGAAGATTCCTTATCCATTGGAAGCCTCTAGAAGTTTCTCAATGCCACCTGCTCCTTTGAGTTCGCCTTTGGATGAGAAAGGGAATTAGGAAACATCAATCCCCTATCCCTTCTTACATGGAACTGATTTCTAAATTTAGAAAGGAATTTATTATCTCCATTGATGGCATAAGCTCCTTTACTCACCTATAAATAGATCACTCATCTAAGGGATCAGGGGCTAAAAAATATTGAGTTGTAAGGAGATGCTAATGGTATGAGATTAGAATTGAGTGCAAGTATTGTACTAGTGTTGGAGTGTCTTGCTTTTCATGAGGCTGAAGAGGAGTTGAATTGGAAGAGTGTTGCTGGATCGAGCTCATATGGGTTGTAATCTTTGCTCTTATCAATAAAGTTTTCAAGATTGTTTTCTTATGCTTGTGTTACATGTTAATGCTTTCATATGTATATCATGTTCTTGATTCCATGTTATTTATAAGCAATAGATCATTGTCATTTTTCCTTGATGGGTCTTTGTTTCCGCAGTTGTGCAGGTACTTTCCAAGCGATTTAAGTATGGAAAGGAGCAGCAAGATCGATCAAGGGAGACAAGGAGCTAGCGAAAAATGCAAGTAGGTTTCTCTCCTCTTTTGTTTTATCTATTGATTATAGAAAAAGATTGAGATTACTTTGTCTGTTGTTTCTAGACCTGCTACTAGATCTAGAGGGTTAGGCGTTTGTCTAAGAACACTAAATATTCCTGAAACACCAACCCCCAAAGATAACCAAAATAATGAAGTAACATGAAAATAAGCCTCAGTTAACCCACACATGTGATTCTAAAAATCTTTAAGTGTGACATAATCTCCAAAATATATGCCTCTCCATGAAAAGGTGCAAGTGATGACCCTACAAGTCTATCTCATCCCAAAAATTATTCCTCCCCATCAAATGGTGCCACTCCATTAAAGGAAACTCTCTCAAGACCAACATCATCCTTTATGTCATCATCAATTGCATCGAAAGGGTGATATCATCGTGCTAGGGTGTGATGTCACCAGGGTAGAGGGTGTGAAGTCTCTTTTGGAGGGATACTAAGTCATCATTATCATCAATCACCACAAAGAAAGGAACAACATCCATCAAGAAGGTGCAATGCCAACTTTGGTGCATCCTTTCATATCTTAGGCATACCCAATCTCCAAGCAACATCCTAGCTTGGATCAATAATGTCGAATGTCTTGAGGCTATGGTATGGTGTCATCAACAGTGCTAAATCATCCTCAAGGTCAATGTCTCTCAAAAGGCACCAAAAATCCTCTATTAAAGAGAACTGAGTCATCATCAAAGTGGTTGGACATCATCTATGGAAGACTAGGGAAGCGTCATATCATCTCTCAAGGAATCTTGGTAGAACTCGTAAGAATAATCTAACACATACTCAAGGAATCAAGTGGAATCAACATCATGGATACAAGAACCATAAGAGCATCAAGGTGGACCATATACAATGTTAAAGCCATAAAAGTACTTCACACAAGTATCATCTTCAAATATCTTACTAGATTATGGTTGTGCATAAGTTGCCATACTTAATAATTGGAGGGTTATCGCATGACCCTATTAGGTGCTTCCAACCCTAAGGGAAGGAACATTTCCTAGGACGACATTTTAAAATGATAGGTGCAAGTGATAGGTGTTATGGCTTTGGTTTTACTTAATGAAAAGTGTCATAGTCTTATACTAAGTTATGCAAACTATCTCCATGAGTGCCTTGGTAGAGGAAGTGCTTAATTTCTTGAGTTACCTTTCCTCACCTTTGTTTTTCCAAACCCCATATTTTCCTTTTTCTTTCTTGCTTTGATATGACTTGTTTAACAAGATTTATTAATTTATAAAGCATTAATGATGATAAAATCCCCTTTTAATGATGGGAAATTTATCACCTCATCATGTCGAGATGTTCATTGAGAGTTCCTTTTACTTTGATAGGTGCGATATTCATTGATACTATCGGAGATGAGTAGTTATGTAAGAGGGGTTAGAGCTTAAGCTATAATTAGTTTTTTCTTGCTTTACATCCTTTGAAATTCTTTTTCATTTTTATACTTGGCTCATGTATTTTATTTTTTTACAACTTCATCAACCTTAGGCATTTTCATTCCCGGAGGACAAGGCCAATATGGAACCAATATGAGCAAATGAGAACAACCAATCAAAATATGGGATAACATACATTGAGGAATGATGAAAAGTGTTAAGTATGAATAACATGAAATGTTACCAACATTAGTCTCCTATTTTTCCCCTCCCAAAAAGTGAAAGAAAGACTCAAATTAAGGTCATACTAGACTAGGGACAACTAATAACCTCCAAGGTGAAGTAAGGAAACAAGTACACAACCAATAATTTTCAGGGGATGTTGGCTAACAAGTTGCATCATAGGAGAAAAAAATTCTCCTAGGGTTAACCATGTATCTAGATGGTTAACAATCATTCTATACTCTTTGCCATAAATTCCCATTGATCTAGTGGGAATTGAAAACATACCTTACATCCCTCAGTACAATTCACAACCATGCATTAGAAGGAAGATGTATTAGGCATTGAAGACACGACACATGGGTATATCAAGAGGGTTATAGCATGGGCATTGATATTAAGGGTAACAATCATAAACCTACCCCTTCTTGAAGGTCCCCTTGATGTGATATAGGGGTTGGGAAAGGAGGAGCCCACTTTTTAAAAAAAATAGTATTTCTTCTTATCGAATTAAATAAATGATTTTTTTCCCCGCCCTTTGACTTAGTTAACAAACATCTCTTGAGTCTAAACACCTTGCATTTTCCATTTTGTTATCCTTTGAGTTATGCTTTTGCTTCACCTTGTAGGGAAATGTGTTTAAATCATTAATAATCAAGTTCATCAAGTTTTGCGCACAACACCTACACCTTTGACACATAGTTGGTGGGAGGGTGAGGTGTGTTTTTGTAAGCATAGATGCACACTTTCATCCTCTTACCACTAACCCTCATGGAGGTGAAGAGATGTATTTGTATGTGGGGGGTGGGAAAGTGGTGAGAGTTAAGGTATATTTGTGCAATTTTTTAAAACCTTTTAAAAAGATTGGATTCCAATTTTTAGTTCTAATGAGTATAGTAATAGAGGAATCTCTTATTACTTGAAGGCTTCTTCTTTATGGAACATTTGCACTAAAATAGAATTTGCAATAGTAATCACTTTTCATAAATTAGAAAGTAAGTTCTTTGACATCCCAAGTTCCCATCCAAAATTACAATAAATTTGTAAGATTTATATTTAATTGTAAAATTTGTATACATATCTATATAGAAGCATGTTTCATATATATAAAATGGATAAAATAAAATAACTTGTTATTTAAAGTCTATTTAGTATGGGTAAGTTTTTATGCATGCCTTCCCATAGATAGATCCCATGTACACATAATGGATAATGAGATAATGATAAAATATCATTTTCTACTTTGAATCTCCTTAATGTGGCTAAGTTGTGTAAAAGATTGATTGTATTGGAGTTGAAGACATATACAAATGGGAAGGGAGTAGGCATCCTTGTTATATTTTGTTCGATGTCGAAAAAAAGGCATTTCTTCTTGGATTTTATTAGTCCCTGCCCTTTGGGCTGAAGGGAGTATAGTAATTGATTTTCAGTTTGTATTAGCTGTGCATAAAAACTAAAACTAATTTCACTTCTTTCAACCAAAGTTTCAATGGATTTAATAATTTGTTTTAAAAATTTTCATGATTTTAATGAAGCTTTAATATTGGAGGTCTTATTTGGCTTCCTCCTGAGGCACCGACCCCTTGAAAGCTACAATATAAATTAGCTTTGGTGAATGAACTTTTTTCACTCAACTAATGTTAGCATTGCCTTAACATTAGTTTCCTAACAATAATTGTTTTCCATGTCCATGCATAATACATTAAATAACATTTTTCTCCCACTTGCCTTGCAAACTACACTTGTTTTCACATGCATAATCATGCAATGTTTCCACCTACACCAAGATAAGTATGGGTGTATGTAGTAGTAGTTCCTACCACAATAGATCTAGTCCCAAGGTCCCAGGTCCAGATGATCCAAGTGAAGATCCATGTCGAGTATAAGCATACTAGTTCCATTACTGCTAGTTGATCCATAGATAGTGACAAAAAACCATCGGAATGGGATAGTGGAGGAGAATCCAACAACATAACAATAAGTAACTCTCATCTATACTCAACAAAAGTTGCAACATAATATTTTCCCTTTTCTCAAGAAAAGTTGCAGCATAATATTTTTCAAAGTACACACCTGAATATGTTAGTGTACATCATTTTGAATCTTTTGTTGTTGCTCTGTATTTATTTTTATTTGAAAAAATAGCTAATCCTTTTCCTTGCATAGGACAAGGGTGCAGGCAAAAAAATTATGTATTTCAATTTCTCCCGTTCTTTGGGCTGCCACCTGAGCCTAATAATGGATTTAAAGACCTGTGATAATAAAATCCAGATGACCTATTTGTAGGATCTCCGGTTGGATTAAATATATAGGTTTTGGGTAGGGTTTACCATCATAACTTCATATCATTAGAAATATATTCATTCATTTCTTCAGATTCCCTACCCTCTTAGAGTCTCACGTTAGGCAAGATAATTTGTCCTTGCTACATGACATAGTCATATTTATAACATAAATTGTTCAATTTAAAACTCCTAAACTATGAAGCCAATTTCCAGACTCTATTAGAGTACATGTTTAGCCATGGTTTATTCATGCTTCACATACCCATTACCTACATAACATACAATGATTTCCATGAAGGGAATCAAATCTCTGTTGAAATTAATGTTGGCAAATTATTTCTAAGGGAAAAAAAAAAGATAAGGCTTCTTACCTGATTGAAAACGAGCTTACAATTTCCAAGGGCAGTGATGTGGGTGATTCCAAGCCACATATCATGTTGGAGGCCAACAATTAGCACTTTGTAACGATCACAATTGTTATTTCATTTGAAACAATCATTGGCATATGCGTCGAACCTCTCCTCCAAAACATCGGCACTATACACATTAATTTTATATTTCTAGAATGGCTTTAAGGTGGCCCATAAAATATTTCTCACATCTTCTATATATTTTTCAATCCACCCCTATTTCTTTTGTTGGTTTTTTCTCATTTGTTTCTTTTCTAAAAAATGTTTCCCTTCTAAACAATCCAACAACTAGGGGTCTACCCTACTCATTAAAAACTATCTAACCCCTGACTAATCCAACTAGAAAGAAACCCTAATGAAACTACCCCAACTTGACTATTCGGCTAATGAAACCAAGTCTTGTCGGATTCTCGAATACCCTTGCAATCAGGAGAGAGAGGTCAGTGTTGGGAATAGGAGGTGAATGAATGAATCACTTTCCCTATCACTCTCTCTGCTTAAAGAAACAAGAAGAATAAGTCCATCTATTAAACTAGATATAAATAAACTAACCTAATCCTTTGTTTCCCTATTATGAAGTAAGTAAGATCCTTTTTCATTCGATGTGATGACCCATTGTCCCCTCCTGTTATTTTGGGTTAACTTTCTCTTGTTACTGATATGTGTCTGCCACCCTTCATGTGGATGGAAGGTAATATATATTCTTCTCTTCCTTGTCTGTTTGGTTGGCCTTGTCCTATTGGTAATATAGATGTCTGGTACATAAATGCCTTGATACCTGCTTCCATCAAAGGTAGGAAGGTGATAAATTCAATCCTCGACTATAACCTTGATTTTCCTTTCAGTTCTACTCCATCCAGACAACCATCCTTTCATGCAAGTGAAAGTTAGTTATTTTCTTATTCTTTTGGTTTTAGAGGCCACTAGGTTACTTCAACCAGTGGCCATATCTCCTAACCTCCTTCCCCCTTTCAAGTTTTCTCTAGATACTTTGAGCCACCTCATATCATCTAAACAGGACCTAAGCAATATAAACCATATATTTGGGTGGGGCATTCGATCTCTTTCATCACAAGAATCTAGGGCATTGAAAGGTGGTTGGTACTTGCTATCAAAGGAAGTAATATATGCAGAGGCATAGGCATAGTCATAATGGGAGCGAGACCATCGACATCAAAGATAGCATCCTTGCTTATTCGAAAGCCAAAGGAAGGTAGGTATGCACGAGGGAGGGTAGGCATGAGTGATGGTACTTGATTGTTAAACTCAATGGTTTGGTAATGGATGTCGTAGCATGCAAGTTCCATCCCTTAAGATGGCAAGGTGCAATTTACAAGGCATACATGATATGAGGTTTGGAAAACTCTTAGAGTGTGGAGAGGGGATACATGGGCTGCATGCAAGCCTCACAGGCAAGCTTCGCATGCCCACCCACAAGTTTTTTTTTTTTTTTAATATATCTATCTTTGGATAAGTTATTATATTTATTTTTTTATTAGTTTTTTTTTTATCAACATGAGCTGCAAATTTAATATAAAAAAATTGTACGACCTTTTCATGCAACACACATGTATTCACTCACATGTATAGACTATAAAATGTGTCTTAATTGCACCAAAACTTTGAAACAAGGCCACCATGTAGGTAGGCTTTGGGTGAATGAGAGAAGATTTTTTCACTTTATAAAGCTGTTTGCAAACTAAGAAGCCTATATGAGCTTTCTCCTTTCCAACACAGAGAGCCTTGCTAAAGCTTATGTTGAGGAACTACCAAGGGGAAGCTCTCTTACAAAGCATCTGCATTGAAAGAGTGACTTCTCTATTCCTAGGGCTATGTCTCTCTCTACCTCTCTTTCCCTATGCTTTCTTTTGGATTTCCATTTCCCCTAGGTGAGTGTAGGTGAAGTCCAAATGGGTGGTCTCCTTGATGACAGAGTGGGGGCATTGAAAACTAAACCTTTTTCTTTTCCTTTCTACTTGTATCTCTCTTCTTTTGCTGCAACTTTGGGGTCTGCTTATATGATCTAATGTTCTTCTTACCTCAGAAGGAGTTAGGGTTCTTTGGCCACTATTGAAATTCTGGTATTGAATATGATCTGTTCACTATGTTCATATCGATAACTACTCTGGTTTTCAGGATGATTTCTAGGGATGTAAGAATCTGTGTACTTTATATTGTGGTTCCTTCCATTGGAGGCACTTCCTTGTATAGGGATTCATTGAAGGTACTTTCTTACGCAGGTACTTCTTTACGAGGTATCTCCAAGTCTACTAGAGATTGGAAACAATTGCTAAATGTGAGGTTGTCCTTGGGTTTCATATGTTTATGTTCTAAATTCTTTTCAATTCAACAGACCCATGTATGCTATGAACGTATTGCTTAGGAAAAAAGTTTTTGCACAATAAGAAAGAGGAAATAAGAAAGCATACTTAAATGATTTAGAAACAAGGGTTAAGGAGATTGAGCACGAGAACTTAGAATAAGAAAAAATGATCTCTGCTTTGCAGAATGAAAATCATATACTTAGACAGGTAAAACCAACCATCTTAGCTTTGTGATTTTTTTACTTTTCAGATTCATAGTATCTTTTCTTTAAAAGTGAAAGTCTAACTAATGTAATTATTTATGATGTAGAACTGCATATTGTATTTTAAATCTTGATGTTAGAGAGCTACTTGTTTAGCAAACAATATATTTTAGGGTTTCTCTTTTCTACCTTAGATATGAAACACGCGTCTTGGATTAATATTCTATTAACTAGCCCGGTGACATAAGAAATTATGGATCTTTATAACTATAACGTTTCATAGCTAGATGAGATGCTTTAAACAATCTATTTCTAGGCCTTTAAATTCATTTATCTAGTGTTTTTCAATTGAATTATGACTAATGATGTGTTATCACCCTTTGTTTAATGATCATTTTTAGATTGTTTGAGTGTTATTCATTCCATTTGTTGAACAAAGCTGGTGTATCAACAATGCTTTGAAGCATGTTCACTACTCAGCTAGGAATTATCATGTGGAATGACATTGGAGTTGATTTATTCCGATTTTCCAAGGAAAACATGGATTTTTGTTTTTCATTTCGTACAATGCATCTGGCTTTGATTAGATTAATAGACAAAAAATCATGCATCTTTGTAACTGCAAGATTTCATGGCCTAGATTCTTCAAACATAAATTGTTAAGTATTGTCATCAATTCTCCAATGTTTATTATCTTTTGAGGTGTGATACTATTCTTTGTTTAATAACCATTCTTATTTTGAGTTTTTCATTGAGGTCACTGAAGATAGCTAGCATGTTAACAATGTTGGGAGATCAACTCAATGATCAACCATGTATTTTTAGGTGGAATGGCATTGTTTTCTTATGCACTATCCTTGAAGAGAAAATTGCAATCTTAGTTACTTGACACACTCTAGGTTTGACAAGTTATGAATAGAAACTATACATGCATTGAACCTAAGCACTAACATTGCTTCCAACACTAACATAGCCTCCATACCATGCACATCCATCACATGTACCTTGTGAGGGAATTTACAGTATTTTGTATATGGAGTTCGGTTTTTTTATGGATATATGGATTCTTTTGAATTCCAATGTCATCTTAAAGAAAGATATGTCAAGGCAATATTGGAGTGCAATGATTTTACTTAAACCTTCTAATTCTTGCTTTGGAGAGCTTACTAGACAACGCAAATGATAAATTCTTTTGTGTGTGTACTCTTTGTGACATTTACAATTGTCTTGATTTAGGTTTCAATGATGTGAATGTAATGCTAAGAAAATTATATGAAAACAAGAGCAGTTAGGATGTACTATTTTTATTACTATATGATAAACTTATAACTAAATAAAATAGATTCATTTTAACTTTGGATATATTACACAGCCAGGGATAAGAAAAACAAGTGTGAATCTAAACATTTATTAAATAATAGGTAATAGAGTAAAAGGTGAAGGTTTGTATCTTGATTTTTTTAACATCCCAATGCTTAATAGATCCTAGGTTAAAAATGATAACCTATTTAGAAAAGTTAATAAGACAACAACCAAGTGACAAGTTCTTGTGTATGTGTGATTGCATGTTCACTTTTGTGTATTTACAATTGTTTTGATTTTGTCTTAATGATGTGTATGAATCTTGAGATATAGCCCCTTGTGGGGTGTATTCAAATAATGTTCATAGATAATATAGGGTTGATACCTAGATTTGTTTTTTAAAAGACTAATATTTGGCTACTGTGCAATGTGAAATGACTTCGTTCATTTGATATATTGTATACCAATATATGTTGGTTCTAGTGCTAATTGATTTTAGATGCAACCAAAACCATTCATATGAATGGAAACTAACTTTTTTATTAATTAAATACAATAAGCACAATGAATTTTGGAAGAGCAAGGGTAGGTGTCATTGGATATTGGAAAGGATCTTTAGTGGTCATTAGATTGTAATGTTATAAATTGACTTTTTTATTAATTAAATATAATAAGCACATAGAAAGTTGGAAGAGCATATTGAGAAATCTAGGGTAGCTTAATTAGGGCTTATTTAAATCGATTTCTCTTATCTTTGACACTTTCTTGTGACGTTTCTTATCAATTCATCTTTGTAGTTAGTATATTTTTATCATCATGACAAATGCCAAGCAATGAAGACCACGAACACAATAAGGAACACAAGATGTAGGCACTCGGTTAGGGAAAAACCCCTATGAAGGGAAAAACCTGGTCAAACTCATCCACTAGTAGATTCAAATAAAATTAAGACAATCTTGACCTTTTTACCAAAGGCATGGACTCCCTCCATCCACCAAGTGAACCCTCAACTTAAGTAGTTGTCTAGAATCTCATCTCTTCTCTCCTGCAACTTATGTAATTTGATCTTTCTTCCTTGGCCTCTGCAACTAGCTTCAAGATAACACGTGTGACAGAAAACATCAAGATTTTTGTTCTCTTATCTTAACAGACTTCTCTTCGTTCTTCGATTGGATTGAATCTTATTTTCTAGGCCTTCACATCCCTTTATTCTTCAATTCAAACTGTAAATTGAACTTGTCATCGATGTTATGTCAAATAGGTCAACTTCGTTGCTAGTTATAGTTCTTCTATAAGGTTGATATGAAGACTAGAGGCCAACTTGAAGGGGTGAAGAACCTAACTTGGTGGAGGAGTATAACTTTGTTTTCAGAACATAAGGAGCCCAAGAAGGGTCTAATACAATATGACTTTGACTTAAGACAAAAACCTAGAAGAACACAATGGGTGCTTTGACCTATTGAACAATGATCCAAGCATGAAACCCATGTTTTAATGAGTCAATTTTCTTTTACAATAAAAATTACTCTCTTTCTTTCTTTTGACAATTACGTCATGACCCAAATAAAATTTATGAAGACCGAGACTAGTTAAATTCTTCAACACTCCCTCTTAACTAAGAAGATATTCACAATTATACATATATAGATACATGGACGAAATCAAAATGATATGTTCTATTAAGAGTCACAACACACACAATGCTACAGATTAGATACTTAACCAAAGTATCTAACCAGTTGGGACTAAGGTGTATTCCAAAATTTAGCCACTATATGTACCATGAGGCTTCATCAATGATACCTTCCCTACTTTGGGATCTAGATATCATCGCAGGCATGCAAGATGTCCTCCCAAGTATCTTGTTTGCCCAAGATGCTTCATCTCTCTATATAAGCTAAATGAAAGATATCCACTAGTCCAAGCATGCTTCAAAATATTCAACATTCTAATGGAGAGACTTGCATCACAATCACAACACCATTAGTAATATCTATATATTATATATTATATATATATATAGATAGTATATATATATATATAATTATATATATATATATATATATAATAATATTTTATTATATATATTATTATATATATATATATATATAAGTTAGTACAAACCTTCAGGGTCCTCAATTATTTTGATGTTTTTTCCCATGGAAAAATCATAATTTTCATTAATATAGAAAATTACATGCTAAAGATGCTTGATAGCATATGAAATATCAATGGTTTGGCCACTATCTGTGTTGTTTTGTATCAAAAATATATGTCAATCCCATCTAAGGGAGACAAATATGAATAATTACATATGAAAAGTTCAGTAATATATAGGCATAAATATATGCTATAATTCAAATATTTACAACAAAATTGTGCCATAAAATACTCATAAATCAGGGCCCCTGGCCCCATCAAAATTGCTCATCCATGAATGGGCGTGGTAATAGTTGTACGAGTCCATATCCCGATGTTCTTGGATCAACCAGATCCGCCTTGGTAGGTGCGTGGCTTCCTTGGATAGCTTGTCAGAAACTTGATTACGCTCCCTGTATATATGTTGACAAGAAGAAATGTCAAAATCTTTACTCAATCTCAAAGCATCATCCAATATGTGTCGAAGTGTGTGTGTGTGTGTGTGTGTGTGTGACAAACAATTTGTTGTTTAAACCACTTTATAATGATCTGTGAGTCACCAAATATATGCAATTTTTCTACATCCTTTGACAAGAGCAAAGTATAATACATGTCAGAGAGATATAAGTTCTGCAAAGTTATTTGTCCCCTCCAATACCATTTGAATTTGTAAAAGTGTGAGTGTGATATGAAGGAATATGCCTCCACCACAACCATGTTGTTGTGCCGATCCATCAAAATATGCCCATGGGGTGTCATAATCAATGTTTTCAACAAGGATGTTGCGAGTAGGTGGTTCTCGAGTTTCCTCTGGTAAGCTTTGGAAGTTTGTGATGAGATGAGCAATGGCATGGGCCTAGCATGGTGCAGTATCAATTAATATTATCTTCTTCCGCTACAACCAGATACACCAACAAACCATAACAGGTAGGTTCTGACACTTGTGATTGTGTACATTAGACCACCAGCAATGCCATGCCCCCCAAAAGTCTTGACCCTGCCAATTGTTCTGTATCTGTAGTGGCATAGTGATCTTGGTCCAGATGGAGATGGTGGTAGTACATTTTAGGAATAAATAATCACATGTTTCCAATTCCTCTTTGCACAATACACACCATGATGGGCCATGAAAGGTGTGTTTTTGTAGGTTGTCTGCTATAGGAACCTTATTCGGAGTATGCACCACATGAACAGTTTTTCCCCGGGGGGGTAACCTTTAGCTTCCATAATACAACCCACCACCAATCCATAGCGAGGAGTCTGTGATCAACATTAATATGTACGTATCCGTACTTGGGGGAGTATTTCCAATTTGGTGAGTGTGACCAGTTTAGTTCATCCTCCCACTCGGCTACCTGAACATATGATTCCTTCAATGCTAATATATAGTTCTTCCAATTGACTTGCCAGCATGGGGGAATGCCTAGTGTGATAGTATTTTTCCATGCATGCTGGAACATATCGGTATGCTCCAGGTCTGCAATATGTTCCAAGTTGGTATATCCAGTATTTGATAGATGTTGTATCAGCCCTTGTGGTAGTAAACGATCATTACCACACCTTATCCAAGGGCCCATTCCAATCCAAATTGAGCTTCTATTACCAATTTTCTAGGTCAATCCATCCCTAACATGGTGCAATGTATTGAGGACCGCCCTCCAGACCATTGATATGTTGGTCTTGTCCCATGTAGGAAGCCTGATCCAGTCATGTAGATGTAGATAGACGTAGAGAAGAGATGTATTTCTGATAGATAACATCTATCCAAAGATTCATGGATGATAAAACATTCCATCCCATCTTTGCTGCCAATGCACAAGCAAAGGATTCTAGATTTTCAATCCCCATCCCCCCATTTTATTGGAAGTGTGATTTTGTCCTAGCTGATCCAGGAAAATATGTGACCCACTTGTTTTCCCCTCCAAAGAAATTTGCAACATAGTTGTTGAATTCTCCTGATAATACCCTTCGAGATCCAGGCCAATGGCATACAATAAACTAGAGTGGCCTCCAAGATTGATTTGATGAGAATCAGTCTCCCTGTACTAGACAACTACCTATGTTTCCAGATATTTGACCGTCTTTCAATTTTTGCAACCAACCATACCCAATCAACAATTCGACAGTTAGATGGTTTTAACCTATAGCCCAGGTATTTGAGTCCCTCCTCAATCTGTAGAGTGATAAATGGGAAGTACTGAAGTGCCAAATGAATCTCATTTGGATTACAACCAAAGGAAAATAGAGTGGATTTATGGTTGTTGTATTGCATACATGTAGCGAAGCAAAATAATCGAAATGTGGCAGCAAAAGGAGTGGAATCCCCCAATGTTCCATTCAGAAATATGAGAATGTCGTCCACAAATAGCAGATTTGTGAGAGTGCAGTTGTTTATGATATTGATACCCCTCTATCTACCCTGCAATCAGTCCACTGAGATGAGCTTACTTAGACCTTCCATGATCAATAGAAATAGTAGAGGGGAAAGGGGGCAACCTTGTCTCAGACCTCTTTCCACATGGAAAAAGATGGATGCCTATCCATTGATCAATACACTATATGATACATTAAATATGCAACACATAATCCATTGGATGAAAGATAGTGGTAATCTAAGATGAGTCAATAGCATTCGAATGTAGAGCCAACTAGTTCGATCAAAGGCTTTTGCCAAGTCAATCTTGAGAATCATGCCTTTGAGGTTCTTGGATTTGATGGAATGAAGGGATTCTTGTGCTGTACCCACTGCTTTGTGTATTTTTCAATGATCAAGGAAAGCAAATTGTTCCGATGATATATGTTCAGATAATATGGGCTTAAGGCGGTTTGCAATAATCTTGGCTATTATCTTGTATATACAATTGCAGAGGGATATGGGTCTATAATCGTCAGAGGTTTGATGGTCATCAGTCTTGGAAATAAGAGCTATAAATGTAGAGTTGAAAGCATCATACATCTGCCCACTAGTCCAACACTCTTCAATGATCTGGAGGAGCTCCTATCCAATTATGTCAAAAAAATATATGTAAAATTCGATCGACCATCCATTTGGTCTAGGACTCTTATCCCTCTTAAACCACTTAAAAGTGGCCTCTAATTCCCCTATGGTTACTACATTAAGTAGTCCTTCTCCTATATCTTGGTCCACATATCTGGGGAAGTGTTCTGCTACCCTGATGATATCAGTAAGGTTTGCCTCCAGAGGAGCTTTGAATAATCCTCCAAAATGTGTAATACCGAGGTTGGCAAATTAATGGAAGGTCTTTTCCTGTGTAGCCTCATCATCTACAAGTTGCCAGATGATATTGATGGCCTAGTGCCCATATGCAACATGATGATAAAAATTAGTGTTCTCATCCCCATCCTTTAACCAGGTAGCCCTGCTGCGGAGTCGCCAAGTTTCCTCCCTGTCTTTCAATATCCTATTCCGCTCAATCTCCAGCCTGACAAATCTTTCTTTGTCATCAACCAAAATAAACCCTCGACCCTCCTTTCCACCCATGTGTTCAATTTCGTGTTTCATGTCCCTCACGATCTACTCATTATTTATCCTCTTATTATTTTCCCAACCAATTGATTATTGTTTAAGGGATAACATTTTGTTAAAAATGCAAAAACAATGGAGGCCAATTGACCCAGATGAACAATACAAGTTTTCTAATCCTCAGTGATCATTTGTATATAAATCTCATCTTTAAGCCAAGTAGAATTAAACTTAAATGGTGCCTTGGGCTTGTAATCACTGCCAACAATCTCTAGATAGATGGGCATGTGACCCGACAACACCCCTGATCCCACCCATTGACGATAAAGGGGAAATTGATCCAATAAGGTCTCCTTAACCAGAAAATGATTTAATCTTCTGGCTAGTGCAGCATCCCCGGTCCTCCGATTTCGTCAGGTACGCAGGGCATGAGTATATCAATCAGATGATGATCCTTCGATAGGGTCAGGATCCCATTTGATAGCGAGTCAATCTATGCATTCATACCCTAGGAATCAACATGACCAAGAGAGAAATTGAGATCCCCCCTATAATGATGTTCTCTGCTTGAAAGTAGTCATAATCAAGTAACTTTTACCAAAAAGTGATCCTGTTGATACAAGGCCCATAGACATTAATAATCCTCAACTCCCTTCCAATCTCTGTTGAGTATATATCATCTCCTATGAACCCTTCCCCCCCCTAGGAGTTTAGTAATCTTATGTATCTGGGATCATATCCCAATATCAAACCACCAGAACGACCTTGTGCATCCAGTACAATGAAATGCCATCCAGGAGAGATGGCCTCAAGGATGGTAATAATTTGTAAGACGGTCACAAGTGTCTCCTATAAAAATATAATGTTAACCGATTTCAATTCCATCATCCGATGGAAGGCTAATTTCTTAGTAGGGCTATCCAAACCCTGAAAGTTGTAAGAGATTAACTTCATGGAGGAATAGGGGGGAGGGAGGTTAATGCTCTAAGGACCTTGTCAATGGGATTTTGTCTACCATGTGCCACATCTAGTCTAGCTTGGATAATGGCTTTAGACATGTTGGATTTTCTACCATGGGTATACTTGGAGAGCGGAGGTAAGGGTGTAATACCAATTCCACTACCATCCCCTAGGGTTATGCGGGTCTAAGGCTGAAGGTTATAACAATGTCCTTACTAGATTTAGAGGAAGGATCCTTAGGGGAGAGTGGATCCGGTATTCCAGAGATGGTAGGAGGCGTGGGGGAGAAAATGGGTGTAGATGGGACCAATGTGCAAACAACATAAGGTGAACAATGCACAGGACTAACATTACAAAACAAAGAGCAAGGAAAATAAGCAGATGACAATAAATGGAGAGATGGAGGGTTAGAGAGGGTACCTGCAACAGAGGTAGCCACTGTCGCAGACGCACGAGATCTGGTGATAAGTGGGGATGGGGGACGAGTCTGTGCCTTGTGAGTGCCACGAATTGCTTGAGAGTCCATCTGTGAATTCTCCTCGAAATGAACTGGTGCCTTCCCACGCTGATCAAAATCTGGGTTAACAACTGCTTGATCAGGCCATGCAACCGAAGCAGAGCTAGATGCAAGTAGGGGGAAATATTTATATAGATTTCCAATCTTGTGACATCTCCTGCAGCGATAAGGCACCCCCACATAGTCTAGAATCTGAACCCTGTAGGTATCCCTCTAATGCAGCTACATATTCTCCTCTAGACCCTCCCTGGTGTCAAGATGTACAAGAATGTGAGCCATGGACATATTCCCAGTTAACATGTAAGATTTGTCATAATCCTTATATCTGCCAAGGGCATTCCCAATCCGCTTGAAAATTTCTTCCGAACAGAAGTGTAGGGGAAGGCCAGGCAATCTGACCCATATGGGTCCAGCCCAAGATGTTCTCTCTCGGGATCAAAGAGGGGACTCCATTGTTTGAGAAGTACCAGAGCCATTTCGATGTGCTAGTGCTTTGATAGTACCCAAGGTATAAAGTCAGGCCGCTAAAATCGAAGAGTGAACCATCCATGAGAAAGGGCAACGACCGACGGCAATTCGGTGAGAACCTGGCCCCAAATCTCTAGTACCCATTGTTTCAATTACGTAGCTGAGTATGCCCTACCCCTAACACAACCCTCTAGGACACAATTAGAGGTATCCATAACATCCCCCATTTGAATGTCATCTCTAAATGTGCCAACCTTCAACCCTCTGAATCTCTTGGATGGACGCCTTGACGATTAGTGGGTGGTCTATTCTGCGGAGTGTGAGAATGGATTGAGTCAGCCTCCAAGTGGGGAATCCCAGTCAGACATGGGTGAGGAGGGGATGAATTTGCGAAACGACTGGAGGTGGGTGGGTCGGGTAAGAGAGGTGGGGGGAAAAGGAGCAGCAGGGTCCAGTGGATGGGTTAGGCGGAAGTGTGATGTCTGAGGTGGAGGGATGTGGGAATAACCTAGGGGAAAAGGCAGAGGGGGATTTAATGGATACAAGGGAGCAGGCATGTTTAGACAAGAAGACATAAAATATAGGGAGGATGGGGAAAGTGGGGGTAGGTCAGGGTTAGGTGGGTAGTAAACCACTTTAGGGTAGCTAGAAAACAATAGTGAGGAAGAAGACATACTAGACAATAGCTAAGGTTGTTGAGCCATATTAGTGAATGCAGGGTAGTCTGGCACCAAGTAAACCCCAGGTGCACTGGCTAGGGTTGAGGGAATATCCAGAGAAATGTTCAAGGAGGAGGTCGACAAATGCGGAGAGAAAACAAACCAATTGGGGTCTAGTTCAAATGGATCCTTGGAGTAATCAATTATGTCTCCCTCCATGCTAACTGACAGCAAAATGATAATTGTCCCAAGATAACCCCCAGCTGACAGATGCCAGGTCAGAGAGGTGTACAGTGCAGGTCGTCGTTAAATGGGTCGGATGGGCAACAATGGAGGTGGGTGGCCGAAGTGTGGGAGGGTATCACTCGAGAAGGAGTAATGCCAAACCAGGCCACCATCATTGAAGCTCCCAAACCCTAGTCCAAATCGTTTTTCTCCCTGTTAGGTCCAATTATTTTGATGTTTCTTAGGTCATCATCATATTACCGAAACAAATCTCGTTGGAAGATTTCTTCAATTTTCTAGTAGTAGCAAACTCAGCCTCAACACTTTTTCCAAAAACATTCAAGTTAAATTTATCAATCACAAATAACCATCAATATTGCTTCCAATGATTCTCTGATCTCAAACTTACTCATGGCCTTTCATCATGTCGTCAACTATGGAGATGATTCACTTCGTTTCAAGCTCCCTCTCAGTTAGGGAGATATTAACTTTCCTTTATCCAAGTTCCTTCTCAACTAGGGGACAAGTCCATTAACTATATTATTATTCCAGTCACAAAAGCTCTTTATTTTGCATTATTACTTCATTGGAGAATTTTTTACCTTTCAAAACTTCATTTCTTCAGGAACTTCACATGGTAGCAAGGTTATCAATCCATTTAATATCATTATCATACTTATAACTTCCTTTTTATAGCATGCTCAACATCACCAATTCATCATCAAGTATGAGGTAAGCATCTTCAACATCTTGAAGATTATGTACCTATAAAGCTTCAACAACAAATACAACCAAGTACAAACAAGAGCATGAAATCAATTTTATCAACATTAGCATATTATCATAATGGGAGCATCTAGGGTTATCATAATTTTGAACAAGAAATTAAACTTAAGACATCCAAAACCTAAATTTAGTTAGGTCCACAATCAACAAGGGTTACATCGTTTATATCTTAGACTTTCACATTCATCTATGTTAGTTTTTTTGTCGTAAACCCTAGTTTCCATTTATAGAGACTAGAGATTAAGATATCAATAACTATATTAGGTTAGAATTCCAATCATAACATTTTGCATCTAGGGTTTTATCATCATGCCCTAGGAACTTATATCAATTTTTACTAAGGTTTTGTCATAAACCCTAGGCACAAACATCAAAACATCAATGTTAGATATACAAAAATTGGACGAAGTTAGGATTTCAAACGTACAAAAGCATATACACCTAGGGTTTCATTCCTAAGATTTTACATTACCATTACAAGGTTTATTGTTATAAACCCTAATTCACCAAACCCTAAAATCTAGGATTTCATTATATAACCTAGACATTAACAATAAACCCTAAAAAAGCTAAGGTTTTACCATAACATTACAAAAATCGTAAACATCAAGAGAGAAGGATTTTGTCAACAAAACCTAAGTAGATTAGGGTTTCATCATTAACATACCATAAGCATCAAAATGTTAGGGTTTTATAGCGAAACCTAAAGGTTAGGGTTTTACCAAAGTAATCAAAATATGGAGAGTATCACAAAGGTTGATTTAATTTAAAGATTAATCACCTAAACAAGAATATCATTTATTAAAAACTCTAGACATGAGAGAGTTAGTAATATAAAGAAAATTAAAAAAGTAATCATACCTTTTTATGTGAGAAAGACTAACTATAAATCATGTGATCTTTAAACATACCTTGAATTGCTCCTTTTACAAAACATGTAGGGTTTCCTTATTGAAAGACTCCCTCTTAGCATCTTCATGGTCTATTTCCATATGAGTCAACTTGTGCCCAAGGATCCAACTTGATTTATCAAATCACTATTCCTACGATCAACATGTCTACCTTATCTTTGCTTCTTTCAATATAAACCTGCAATATTCATTGACAAGCATAACCAAAATATACAAGTACAATAGCAAGATGATTTTCTATAGTTTTCATTTCATTTTAGATAATTAATTCATAAGTACAAACCCTAACTAGCTCTAAAGAGTAATTATTTTTCGCAAAATATTGTCATATACTTGCAAACCTTAGAAATCATGAGATAGGGTTTCATAGAGGGAACACACAATAATGTGAGAGTTTTTCATATGTACTATTTAGGGTTTACATTCCCTAAATATTAATAATATCCATTACAATACAAACTAGCCAACCGTAGAATCATATGAGTAACCTAACCCTAAAACATTTCATGCTAGACTATTTAACAAATGATTATTCTATACATACCTTAAGATTACATACCTCAACCTTCTATGATTGAAATTTTTATGCTTTATTTAGATTATTTCTCTTCTTGCAAACTATAGACATGGTGTTAGAAACAAAAAAAAAAAAACAATATTTACTTGATTTTGATGAGATCCTCAAATCTTCTTCCACTAACTATAACAAGATAATTGAACAATTTCTTCTTCACGGTTGTAGGCTTCTTTCTTCTCAAGGACAAAGATACTAAACTTGAAATTTCACCTATCATTGTAGTCTCGGACTTCTGGATTCGATCTTACTAGATTTCAAGATATGCCTTACTTTTCAAGAGTGATGGACTTCATATTTATGTACAAGATTGTGTTTTCTTCTTCAAATATGGTGGTTGTAGTTAGATGACATGCCTTTCAAAATAGTCTTGTAGATATTTTAAGTGATTATTCTTGGGTAACTTCAATCTCTTCTCCTGAAGTAGCATTTTCCTTCCTCCAATTTGTAGCTAGATGTGTTTCCATACACTTACAATTCTCCATGTGAAATCTCCAAAGTATTTCATAGGCATACTTCCCCTGAGACACAGACTATTCACCATCACCTTGCCATACTTCCAGCCCAAGTAAGTAATGCATTAAGCCCATGTATTTCATCTCAAATTCCCTTGCAAGAGAAAATCAACTGCTCATAACCTTCCAATATTAAATAATCAACATACAAAACAAGAATAAGAAACTTACCATCTACCCTAATGTGATAGAGGTTCACATCCGCTTCACTTTTGGAGAAGCCCAATGCACTGAGATAATTGTCGATCTAATGTACCATGCTCAGGGCACCTATTTGAAGCCATACAATGATCTCCTGATTTTGCACACATGTGACTCCCAATCATAAGTCTCAAATCCTTTTGGCTACTCTATGTAAATTTCCTCCTAATAACATTGTTGAGAAAAGTGGTCTTCACATCCATCTGGTATATTTTCCACCCCATATGATTGAGGAATATCTTGCAACTGGCGCAAAAGTTTCCCCATAGCCCACTCCCTCTACTTGAGAGAATCCTTTGGCCACATATCTGACCTTGTACTTCTCAATGTTCCCATTAGTTGCATGCTTCACTTTGTAGATCCATTTGGAACCAACCACTGATTTCCCCTCTAGTCTTGGCACCACTTCCTATACACTGCTCTTCATGATGGATTCATATTCTTCCACCATGGCATCAACCCAAATAGGTTGAGAAACCACTTCCTCAATGAAGAAGGTGATGAGACTCATAAATGGGTAATTATATGGGCTCATTTTACCTCCTAACCTAGTCAAATCAACCATTATCTTAGCTTATTACATGATTTTCTGATTACGTTTGTGCTTATAGAGTGAGTTGAGTTGGTTATTGTTCCATGTGGTCTAATGTGTATTTAATGCAGATTATTGATGATTTTTGAGGACAAAGTCAAGGATTCAGTGGACAAATGGTAGCAATAGCTTGAAGTGGACAAAGGAGAGGGCTTATAGAAGGGAATTCCCCTAATTTATTACTCCTCACTTTGAATTCCCCTTGATTCAGCTCGGAGTACAAGCAGCCAGATCATGCACTAGGAAGCAGCCGAGCGAGTGAAGGTTGACTGATGATTATCTCGAGTTTTGGGAGCCAAGCCTCCTTGATTTTAAGGAAGCTATTGGTAGCTTCATTTGTATAAGTAGAGAGGCCTAGGGCCTCACTAGGGTCAGATTTTTGTTGGATTTTTGTTTATGTAAACTCTGCTCAACTTTGAGCTTATTATTTTGTGACAGTTTCATGTAATCTTGCTATTGTTTTGATAATAAAGATGGAATCCTTTTTGAGCTAGCACTGAGTTACCTCAGAGGGCTGAAGCTATTGGGTTAGGGCCCAATCCAAGCAGCCAAGCTCCTCTTTACTTGTATTTGTATGTTCTATTTCAGTTCTAGATTGGGTTGTTGTTAGATGTATTTCTTTTATAGTTAAGAATAAGTTGCTTTTGATGATTCAGTAGTTTGCTTCCATTTGTGATTTCTATAGCAGGTTAAGCAGTGATAAATAGAAGATTCAAAAGGCTAGAAAGAGTTCCTTGGCCTCGTTTCCTCCCTTTGGGACCATGATTTGAGGCAAAGACCCTCTTGCTGCCCCAAAAACACAGATTTTCCTCATTCATAGGACTTTTAATTTTTGCAGCTTTTTGGTAGGTTAATAGTCTAGTTTTGCCTTGCTTCATATCTTCTTCATCATGATCACTTATTTATTTTCTATAGTATTCTTTCATGCTTTCCTTTCCTACAATATTTCTCATCATTTCCTTTCATAGATCACAGATTAGATTAGTTTGATGCAAAACTCTGTTTTTCTAGATGCACTCATTTCATTGCTTGTTTGATCTTATTGGTTGACTGTCAGTTCCTTTGTAGTAGATATCTTCTAGTAGTAGGTTAGCCTATCATCCATCACATCCTCCATCTAATCCATGCCCTACAAGTCGCCTAAACCTCCCCTCAATTCTGCCTTAGTTTCATGCATTTTTCCTAGGACTTCTTCCTCTCTCCTTGAGCAAATCCAATCATCTTTCTCTCTCCTGGTGGTTCATGGTAGACCGTAGGTTCCCTAACACCTCATTCCAACTTTCATATCCCTTTTTCACCCCCTCTCACACACTCAAAACAGTGAAAACTTCTCTCGTCCTCCTCCTGTAGGCCTCCTGTAGAACACTGTTTTTCCTCCTGTAGATTTCATGTGTCCTCCTATAAATTTTCCTGTAGGCTTTCTTTTGAAGGCCGAGTGTGGGAAAAGCCTCCAGAAGGCCACCTGAGACCTCCTAGCACCCATCCACACCATCCTACATCCCCTCAAGTACCAAAACCACCCTCCAACGCCACGTATTCATTGCCACACTCACACATAATAAATTACATGCATGTCAATTTCGCATAAAAACACATGAAAATCCAAACATATTTTTTTGCTTATTTACTTCTAGAAATAGCATAGTTATATGTTGTTTACTTCTTTGAGTAGGTAATGTCATTCCTTTCATAGTTTCATAGTGCTTTCTGCAAAAGTAGAATTAGTGGTTAATTAGGGTTTCCTAGGTTTGCTTTACATTTCAGTGTTTCTCCTTTCTGCAGTTAGAGTAGCATCTGTAGAGTAATATTTCTCTCCTTTCATCACATATAGAGCTTCTTCTAGAATCCATAGAAGTTGGCTTTAGCTCCTAGTGATCTTGCACCGGCTGACCAAGTGACAACCTGCAGTAAGAACTAGTACTTGTGCATACAACACCGATGCTTCCAAGTTTGTTACGAACTACCGGGTTGATAAGAGTAAAGTAGGCAGCCCAGGAGTTGCAACATTATTGCTGCAATACTGGTGCTCACCACTTTTTGGCGCTGTTGCTGGGGAAGTTTCAGAGTATTCTGTGATTACTTCTTTCTTCTATTTTCTACTGCAACATTTTGCTAATAGTTTATTTCAGCAGAAGTAGACTAGTCATTTCTCTTCTTTCAAGTTCTGCATTTCCTTGCTTTTCTCTTCAATTCTACAAATTTCATTTAAGCAAAAGTAGACTAGTCATTTCTTTTCCTTTCAAGTTCTGCATTTCCTTGCTTTCCGTTTCAATTCTGTAAATTTCCATTTCAGCAATTTCATTTCAGTTAGTTGCAATTTTTTTTGTTCAATCAATTTCAGTTTTGCAGGTACTATTAGTGTGGGAAAAAAGAAACAAAAACCAACCAAAAATATTTCCTTTCATGCCTTGTAGGAATAGAGATAACTCAGGAAAATTTTTGCCCAACACCCCCACTGCTTCACACAACCAGCCTTCTCTCTTCTTCGGTGGCCGCGATAAAGAAGAACCCTTAGGTGAACAACTAGACATATTTGAAGAACCTATAGGGGAAGAAGAAGAAGAAAACATTCATTTGGAGCCAATGGCTGAAAAAAAAATGCTAGGGGGAATGGAGAGAGAATAAAAGGTACCTTTCCCATTCGGGGACCAATGGGGATACCAAAATGAAGAATATAAGCCCTTCCGCCCTACCCCATTTCCATGGTTTGACTACAGAAGATCCTGACACCTTTTTGTTTGAGTTTGCTGTTATCTGTCGAACCTATGACTATGCAGAAGATGAGAAAAAGTTGAAACTATTCCCTTCTACTCTCAAGGATGCAACACTGCGTTGGTTCATGGTATTACCTAGCAATATCATCACAACTTGGGCTCAGATGCAACAAGCCTTTAACAACAAGTATCGATACTATTGTAGGTCAAAAGATACTAAAGAAGAAATCTTCTGAATGACCATAGGCAGCGATGAGTCCCTGGAAGACTATGAAGAGAGGTTCCAGCTCAGTTACAAAAGGGTCGAGTGTACACTTGACCCTAAGTCTCTGAAGTTGGTCCTACTCAGGGGAATCCGGGAAGATCTTCTAGATACCCTCCATCTACTGGCCGGGGAGACATCTATCAACTACCCTATGAGGACATAAATATTGTTTTCAGAAATCATTCTAGGGCAACCAGAAAGAAAGGTAGGGGGAGTCACCCCATAGCCAGTACCTCTTCCTCCAACTCATCCATTAAAGGAGAAATTGGAAACATGCTAGAAGACTTCAAGAGTGAGATGCTGCACACTCTTGCCATGCAAATGGACACCTTACATATCAAAAGAAAACAAGAGGAAACATAGAGGGTTTTGGCCTTTTTTTTCCCTAGATGCACTAGGAGGCATCCTAGGAATGAATGCCCATTGAATTCTATAGAGGTTTGTTTAGTCTGTGAAGAGAATCATTCTACAGATAAGTGCCCTTCCTTGCCTGGACTTAAAGCTGTATAGCAAGGGGCTAAGGGAGTCACTGAACAACTCTACTACATAAACCAAAGAAGACTGTCTGGACCTAGACCATACCAGTAGGGGATGCAAGGGACATCTCAGGCATATTACAACCCCAACCAAGTGCCCTCCATACCTTCTTGGGGCCCCCCTACTCATCCTTCCTAGTCCACACCACCTCCTTGGTCCTTCACATCTCAATATCATGCTAAACCAACCACCCATTCATTTCAATCCTATGCTTAGCCATAACCTCAGTGGAACACATCTCATCAGGGGTGGAGGTCCCAATACAACTCTCTTCTCGCTCTTTTGCCTCCACCACCTGCCCAACCACAACCGTTACCTCCTACTCCACAAAAGCAACCCCAAATGCCTGCCCAGCCAAATCCGAACCTGAATAACAGTCAGGCTCAGCAAGTGTATAGTGGGGAACCTTCATGCCCAACTTATGCTATGGAGATTCAGGAAATTAACTTGCGATCTAGGAAAGTTCTCCCAGATAGCCAGCCTCCAACCAGGGAGGTTGAGGAAGATAAAGAGGAAAGTGAACTTAAAGAAAATCCACCCTTTCCTGAGAGACTATTCGTGACAGTCCAGCCTACCCCAGAAGAAACTGAACTCCTGGGGGAATTGAAGCATTTATGTGTAAAGATACCACTTCTCCAAGCTATAAAATATGTACCTATCTGCAATAGGTTGATCAAAGAGAAGTGCTTTAGGCATCCAGGAAGGCGCAAGAGAGATGCCCCAACCATCAATGTCATAGGACAACTGTCCGACTTGATGTTAGGGCAGGTAATCTGTCCAAAATATCTGGACCCTGGAAGCCCAGTAGTTGATGTCTACATTAATGGCACCATGATCCCACACACCTTGATTGATTTTGGAGCTGCCATTAATGTAATGACAAAGGACACAATGCTCAAACTTAACCTCCAGGGCTCCTTGAGGAAGACCACGACCGTGCTATAGCTAGCAGACCGCTCCACCATGACCCCTCAGGGGATTGTGGAAGATGTGATGGTCTCCATTGATTCTTGGGAGTACCCTGCTAATTTATTAGTTCTCCAGCCAAAGGCAAAGATCACTGGGTATCGTCTCATTCTGGGAAGACCCTGGTTGGCTACAGTCGATGCCTACATCAGCTGTCGAGCTGGGAACATGACCATAAAGAATGGGCACATGTCCAAGCAGTTAATCCTATACCCTCCTACCCAACCCTTGCTAGAACATGATCTACCTCTCTGGTTGGAGGAGGAAGATGAGGATGAAGTTTATTTTGCACCACTTTGTACATTAGAAACTGCCATGGGGCGAAAACTGCAAGATGAGGATGATATGATCAAAAATTTGATTCAGAATCCACCTCCTAGTATATCACCCTTAGAAGACATAGTAAGAGAAACCCAAAACAACCCCTCAACTGATCTCTGTGTGGCTGATCCTACTCCTCCCCGTGTCAAAAATATAGAGCTTAGCCCATAAATAAAATTGAAAATCAATCCATCCCTATCTACTTCCAAGGAGAAGGATCTATGCAGCCTGCTCTAGAAAACATCTAGATGCCTTCGCCTAGAGTTATAAGGAAATGAAGGGAGTGCACCCTTAAGTATGTACTCATCATATATACATCAAGGAATATTGAAAACCAGTTAGGTAGCCTCAAAGGACGATGAATCCAACACTTAAAGATATTGTTAAGGAAGGACTATAGAAATTGCTTGATGGAGGATTCATCTATCCCATCTCTGACAGTGAATGGGTCTCTCCTTTGTTGCTAGTGCCAAATAAATTTGGTAAGTGGAGAATCTGTGTCGACTATCGGGAATTGAACAAAGCCACTAAAAAGGTCCATTTTCATCTACCTTTCATCGATCAAGTGTTAGATGGTCTGGCAGGGAAAAAGTTCTTCTCTTTCCTGGATGGGTTTAGCAAGTACAATCAGATTCAAATCAGCCCAGAAGATCAAGATAAGACCACTTTCTTGGGGTACCTTTGCATATCGGGTCCTTCCTTTTGGTTTGTGCAACGCTCCAGCCACTTTCCAAAGAGTGGTATTGAGTATATTTTATGAACTGGTTCATGATGCGATAGAAATATACATGGATGATTTTACTCCTTATGGCTCTAACTTTCAGGAAGCTTTATCTAACCTAGGAAAGGTTCTATACAAGTGTATTGAGATGAACCTATCCCTTAGTCTGGAAAAATGTGAATTTTTGATGACTGAAGGGACCGTGTTAGGTCATGCAATATCTCAACAAGGACTGCAGGTGGACCCCAATAAAATTGTCGTCATCCAAAGGGTCCCACCTCCTCAGAAGGTGAGAGATGTCAGAAGTTTCCTAGGCTTAGCCGGATATTACAGAAGATTCATTAAAGATTTCAGCAAGCTAGCCCCTCCTTTGTTTGGCCTCTTAGGCAAAGATGTTGAGTTCATATGGTCGGAAAACTGTCAGCAAGCCTTAGATACCTTGAAGAGCAAGCTAGTGACTGCCCCAATTCTTAGAGGCCCAAACTGGGCCCTGCCTTTCCACATTCTCACATATGCCTCGAACAAAGCAATAGGAGCAGCCTTAGAACAAGTTGATGAAAATTTACCTTATGCCATATACTTTATAAGCAAAAACTTGTCAAAGGCAGAGTTAAACTATACAGTGACCGAGAAGGAACTCCTAGCTGTCATGCATTCCTTAAACAAATTCAGACATTATATCACAGGCTATGAAACCTTTGTGCACACTGATCATGCTGCAATTAGATATTTAATGAACAAGCCAGATGTAAATGCTCGCATTATTAGATGGTTGCTTTTACTGCAACAATTTGATTTGACCATTATTAATAAGCCTGGTAAAAAAAATGTTGTTGCTGACTTTTTGTCTAGAGTAAATTTGCTTGCAGGTGAAGAAGGAATGGTGGATGACCAAATTCCAGATGAACATCTATTTGCTATCTCAATCCTCTCTTCATGGTTTGTTGATATCGCAATCTACTTGGTTTCAGCACAGTTCCCACCACACCTGTCTCCAAAAGAGAAGAGTAAGATAGTAAGGAAAAGCACCCCTTTCACCTGGATTGGGGGTAATCTTTTCAAACTTGGCCCAGATCATATCTAGAGAAGATGTGTCAGGGAGGAGGAAGTCTTTGACATCCTCTTGACCTATCATGACGGGCCTTGTGGAAGTCACTTTGCAGCAAAAAGAATTACCTTCAAGATATTACAAGCAGGCTACTACTGGCCCACTCTTCATTAGGATGTGAGGAGATATATCAGCCAGTGTGATCTGTGTTAGAGGATGGGGAAACCTACTACAAAGGATGAGATGCCCATGCAACCGCAAGTGACCTTGAGCCATTTGAGAAGTGGGGCATGGACTTTATGGGGCATATCAACCCTCCTTCAAAGTAGAAACAATACATCATTGTGTGCACCGATTACCTGACAAAGTGGGCAGAGACAAAAGTAATCAAAGCAGCGACAAAGGAAAAAGTAGTTGTGTTTTTGAGAGAAAACATATTCTACAAGTTCGGGTATCCAAGAGATTTGGTCACAGATCAAGGCAGTTAGTTCACTTCCAATTTGATTGAAGACCTGCTCACACATCATAGAATCAAGCATAGGACTTCCACCCCTTACCATTCACAAGACAATGGGCAGATGGAGGTCACTAACAGAGCATTGGAAGGGATCTTGACCAAGGTAGTGAGCAACAACAGAAAAGACTGGGCTGATAGATTAGTTGAGGCCACTTGGGCCTACAAAACAACATGAAAGACCACCACAGGGTTCACACCCTATGAAATAGTCTATGGGAAGAAGGCTTTGCTGTCAATAGAATTTGAATTCAATACCCTAAGGATGGCAAATCAACTGAACCTAGACCTCAACCATGCACAGAAAGAAAGATTACTTCAGCTCAATGGATTGGATGAACACAAATTGTAGGCCCTTCTCCATACAGAGGTAGTTCAGCTTCAGAGAAAGATATGGCAAGACAAAAATATCAAGGAGAAGCAATTCCAAGAGGGAGATTGGGCACTACTCTATGATTCAAGATACAAATATTTCAAAGGCAAGTTGAGGACAAAATGGCCGGGACCCTACACTGTGGAGAAATGCAATGACAATGGTTTAGTTTTGATCAGAACTATTGATGATGAAGGCATCCGCATGCTTGTCAATGGACATCGCTTGAAGGTCTACAAGAAACCCCTTTCCAAGCGAGAGTTTATTGAAGGTCTGGATAAAATAGTGATGGTAGTGGAGCATGTCTTAGTTTCCACTTCACCCACTCACTAAAGAAAAAGAAAAAATAAAAAAAATAAGGACTCAAGTGAAAACCTCCATGAGGCGCTTGAATCCCATCATTGGGTTGAAAACCTCTTCTGAGGTGGCCCAGTGATGTCAAAAAAAAAGGGAGAAAAATAAGATCCCTGGGTGAAAACCTCCCTTGGAGGTGCCCAGGGCAGACAATTAGGGTGAAAACCCCCCTGAGGCGCCCTAGTTGTTAAAAAAAAAAAAAAGAAGTGAATTTTCATTTGCATTGCAGGTTGCAGGAGGACTACAGGAAGCAGAAGAAAGTTCCAAGGGAACCATGACATCCACACCAGCACCTATCCTATCTTCTCCAGACTTTTCTCCATCATTTCTGCCATTTCTTTCACCCCACCGTGTTTTTTTTTCAAAAACTGTGTTTTCTACAGGAGGCTCCTGTAGAAATTACAAAGAGCCAAAAATGAATATAAAAGGTAGTTCGATGGATAGGGAAGCTTCATGAAGAACCTATAAACAATCCTACAGTCTTCAAACCTACTTTCCATCACTTCTAAGCCTGCATCACACCCCAAGCATCATTCTTCTTCCTGTCCAAGAAAAACACAGAAAAAAACAGTTTTTTTAGGGAAAGAAAAAAAACAAAAATAAGAGAGGAAGCAACACCTTCCACCTCACCTGAAGTCCATCTCTATCTACACTTATGGCATCATCCTCAAATCTCCAAGCACCGAAAGAAGCTGAAGTTTCAAGGGGAGAAATAGCTACAGGAGCTCCTGTAGGAATTCCTGTAGTCGCTGATCCCATTAAAACCGAGCACCAACAACAGAGGAATGCACACATGAAGGTTGAAGAAGGCACTTGAAGCTAAGACCTAGCCAGAGGAGAACTTGCACAAGACACAACCACACATTAGCAAGCAGTCAACATGCATCAAAAGAAATAAAGGCATGCAGTAGAGAGGGAGCCACAACACCTCACAACAAATACATTCGGATCACAGGTAAGTAACTAACTTGCTCCTCTGTTTGCATTTGTGTATTCAGAAGGCATGCAAAAGCAATGAGATGGTTGAGATTGCATGAGGGAAAGGTGGCCATTTAACTTGGCCACCTTCATTTGGTTAACTTCACTCATCCGAGATGTCACCCACACGTGTGCACTATCAAATCAAGAAAGATGTCAAGGACAGGTAGTGGAGGAAGTGTGAACTCCGATGCAATCATGAGGGATGAATACGAGGAGGGGCTATGATGACAAGGTAGGTAGGGACCAAAGGTCCGAATATGGCCAACGAATACTTTTCCAGCTCACCCCCCATCACCGGAAATATCCATAAAGGGTAATAAGTACTCCTCCCCGAGCACTCTCACCACCTTTTCCTTCATTCTCTCCTCGTAACTCAGTTGCAACAATCTCCTTGTGCCCCCACAGCCTCGTAAGCATCATCCTCCATCAATCTCTCCCATATTCCTGCTCTCAGTGTTTTCTACAGGAGCACTTACATGTTCTACAGGATCACCTACATGAATTCTATAGAAAGGACAGTAGGCTTCTACAAGAGGGGCAGTAAGGTTTTGAATGGAGAAAACACGGGTTTTAGCAAAACTTTCGGTTTGAGGAGGTAGGTTCCATGCATGATCCCATTGAATATCAATTTATGCAAGAAGTGGTTTCAAATTGAGGAAGAAATAAAGTCTTTAGGAGAGGAGAAAATACATAAGAAATATTTTCTGCTTACTTAAAAAAACTCAGTCTTCTTTGTTTCTCCGTTTTTCTCAAAAATTGTTGTCTCCATCTCCATATTTGGTTTCCCAAAAGAGTATCAACAAAATGATATGAGGGTTCATGAGGAAGGAGCTTTCTAACTCCACTAGGCTCCATGCACATCCCCAAGTAGTGGACATATTCAGAAGAGCAAATTGGATGATTTTTTTTGAGAAATTTCGAGGGTTTGATGAGGAGATTACCCAAGAATTTTCCCACTCTTTGGTCCCTCACACAAGAACACATGACACTGTCACCTTTAGAGGTATTTCCATGGAGATAACCCCTGAATTTATCAGTAGGGTCACTACCCTTCCTCTTGGGCTACCTTGGAGTAAGGATGAAAAACCAATTAGCCAGGCTGCCAAGAAAAACTTCTTCCAAAACAATGAAACCCTTGTAGAGGATAAAAATGGCATTATAAGGGCTAGCATACCATATCCTTGGGATGAGGTTAGCTATCAAATAATCAAATATGTTTCCTGTGAGGGGAGGTACAACATTGTCTATGGTTATCACTTTAGAATCCTTCATGAATTAAGGTATGGCATGGACACTCCAACACCTCAGAAGCTCAGCATCCCTACTTCCTCCTGCAATCCCTCATTAGCTCCAGCACTAAGGTTCAAGCGGGGAATTCAAAGCAGCTAGCTCACCATGATTTAATCAAAATTTTAGTGGAAGAAGCCCTCCATACATTTACACTCCTTATAGCATGGGAAATCTTCTAAAACATGACAGCCGAGGATGGCATAAAGGCCCTAACTTATGATGTTAGTCCTACTAGCAGTGAGGAGGAAGAGAAGCAAGGGGGAGAAGGTGAAGCCACTGGTGGCTTAGCAGAACAAGAGAGGAAGGAGGAAGAAACTAAGATAGAGGAGGAGAAAGCTGAAGAAACAGAGCAGGAAAAAACAGAGCAAACAGAGATAGAAAAAGAGACAGAAGGAGGAGAAAAAGAGGCAAAAAAGGCAGAACAAGGAGAAGGGTCTCCTGAGACTCTGGAAAGGGAGGCTTTAACTACTCTCGCTGCCCTAAGTACACCAATCAAGCCAAAGCAAAAGAGGAAAAGGCAGGCCTCCATGTATTTCAGGGCTAGGAAGAGCAAAAGAATCAAAACAGGCAAACCTCAACCCTCTTCAAAAGTGCCAATTACAATTGAATATTCACCCTCTGCTAAAGGGAAAGAATCCCCTTCCAAGGCACCTATCACATATGAAAGGGGGACTCCTAGATCTTCCACATGGAAGGAAAAGGTAGTACTACAAGACCCAAAAACAGTGCTACAAGAGGCTCAAATAGTTCTAGAGGAGACATTGTCAAAACTACAGGAGATCCAACAGCTTGAGAAAAGGATATAAGAATAACCACAAGGGAAGGAGGAAATACCAGAGTTACAAGAACCTGATCCCCAACCTAATCTGGCTTCCTATTAGAATCTGGTTGAGTGAGGAAGGATAATTCCACAAAAGTTTGCAATTCCACTATTCTTTGAATTAGAGAAAGAGAGAATAAGAACACATAGATGGATGCAAATAGCCAAATCCAAGCGAGTTGAGGATGTTGGCCATATGGAAAACAAACTTAGAGAAATGGGCAAAGAGTTGAGTGATATCAAAAATAGGGAAACAATTACAAGGGGCCATCTTGAAACTGAAAATGAATTGTTAAGGAGGCAACTGCAAGAGAAGGAGACTCAACTGGCATGCATGGCCAACTTATCCATCGAGGCATTGCAATGTAGAACACCAGTAAAATCCTATGGCCTATATCTTAAGGAACAATGGTTACAATTCCAGATAAAGACTTTGGCACAAAGAGGCACCATGCCCTTCCATGACTACAGGTAGTTTATGGATCTGTGTGACCAAAGCACATCAGAGGATAAGGCAAAAATGGCAGAATTCTACCTACATAACATGGCCCTCATAGACATGAATGTGTGGGACCCCAATGCCAGGCTAGGGGACATGCAACTAATGGCCATGGCCTCATGGATGAACCATGAAGAGTTGAGGGCAACAGAAATAAGAAGATTGATGATAAAAGAGCATAATGAGCCATTGCTGATAAGAGCTAAGCCATCAGATCCCATGGCACTCATCAACACACACAACCTACTTGCCAATAATCCTGAAATTGCCCCTAGATATATAAGTGATCAGGCACAAGCCATTGCACACTTTGAGGATATGCAAAGGCTACTTGGGGATGACTGTGTGCATGCATGCATGAGGAGATGGAACACCTTACCACACAGTTTGTAGATCAGGGAATACCATTCCCCCATGAGGATGAAGGAGGCATTAAAAAGAGTGTTGATGTACAAGCACTCCATGCAAAGGCTAAAGGTCAACTGGATTGGCCTCAAATTGAGTCCCCCACTGCTGTTAGGCATGCTGGAAGGAAGAAGAGAAGAAGAGGAGGAGGAGTAGTGGGAAGAGATAGACAGGAAGGCATGATTCTATGACAAGGAAGAGTAGACCACATCAGAAGCTAGGGATGCTAGGGAGGCCACCAGGGCCATAAAAGATGATGAGATGGACTAAGTTGCTCAAAGGATGAGCAACACTTTCAGTAGGGGCGTGAGGATGAGCCTCATAAATGGGTAATTATATGGGTTCATTTTACCCACTAACCTAGTCAAATCAACCATTCTCTTAGCTTATTACATGATTTTCTAATTACATTTGTGCTTATAGAGTGAGTTGAGTTGGTTATTGTGCCATGTGGTCTAATGTGTATTTAATGTAGATTATTGATGATTTTTGAGGACAAAGACAAGGATCCAGTGGAAAAATGGTAGCAATAGCTTGAAGTGGAAAAAGGAGAGGACTTATAGGAGGGAATCCCCCTCATTTATTACTCCTCACTTTGAATTCTCTTTCATTCAACTTGGAGTACAAGCAACCGAATCATGCACTAGGAGGCAGCCGAGCGAGTGAAGGTTGACTGATGATTATCTCGAGTTTTGGGAGCCAAGCCTCCCTGATTTTAAGGAAGTTGTTGGTAGCTTCATTTGTATAAGTAGAGAGGCCTAGGGCCTCATTAGGGCCAGATTTTTGTTGGATTTTTTCTTATGTAAACTCTGCTCAACTTCGAGCTTATTATTTTGTGACAGTTTCATGTAATCTTGCTATTGTTTTGATAATAAAGATGGAATCCTTTTTGAGCTAGCACTGAGTGACCTTAGAGGGCTGAAGCTCTTGGGTTAGGGCCCAATATAAGCATCCAAGCTCCTCTTTACTTGTATTTTTATGTTTTATTTCAGTTGTAGATTAGGTTGTTGTTAGATGTATTTCTTTTATGGTTAAGAATAAGTTGCTTTTGATGATTCAATAGTTTGCTTCCATTTGTGATTTCTATAGCAGGTTAAGTAGTGATAAAGAGAAGATTCAAAAGGCTAGCAAGAGTTCCTTGACCTCTCTTCCTCCCTTTGGGACCATGATTTGAGGCAATCACCCTCTTGCTGCCCCAAAAACACAGATTTTCCTCATTCATAGGACTTCTAGTTTTTGCAGCTTTTTGGTAGGTTAATAGTCTAGTTTTGCCTTGCTTAAGATATTCTTCATCATGCTCACTTCTTTATTTTCAATAGTCTTCTTTCATTCTTTCCTTTCCTACAATATTTCTCAGCATTTTCTTTCATAGATCACAGTTAGACTAGTTTGATGCAAAACTTTGTTTTTCTAGATGCACTCATTTCATTACTTGTTTGATCTTATTGGTTGACTGCCAGTTTATAGAATATCTCTTCTAGCAGCAGGTCAGCCTATCAGCCATCACATCCTCCATCTGATCCATGCCCTACAGGTCACCTAAACCTCCCCTCAATTCTGCCTTAGTTTCCTACATTTTTCCTATGACTTCTTCCTCTTTCCTTGAGCAAATCCAATCATCTTTCTCTCTCCTGGTGGCTCATGGTAGACCAAAGGCACCCTAAAACCTCATTCCAACCTTCATCCACCTTTTTCACCCCCTCTCACACACTCAAAAAAGTGAAAACTTCTCTTGGCCTCCTCCTGTAGGCCTCCTGTAGAACGTTGTTTTTCCTCCTGTAGATTTCCTGTGTCCTCGTGTAGATTTTCCTCTAGGCTTTCTTTTGAAGGTCGAGTGTGGGAAAAGCCTCCATAAGGCCACCTAATACCTCCTAGGACCCATCCACACCATCCTACATCCCCTCAAGTACCAAAACCACCCTCCAACACCACCTATTCGCTGCCACACTCACACACAATAAATTACATGCATGTCAATTTCGCATAAAAACACATGAATATCCAAAAATATGTTTTTTGCTTATTTACTTCCAGAAATAGCATAGTTAGATGTTGTTTACTTCTTTGAGTAGGTAATGGCATTCCTTTCATGGTTTTCATAGTGCTTTCTGCAAAAATAGAATTAGTGGTTAATTAGGGTTTCCTAGGTTTGCTTTACATTTCAATCTTTCTCCTTTCTACAATTAGAGTAGCATCTCTAGAGTAATATTTCTCTCATTTCATCACATATAGAGCTTCTTCTAGAATCCATAGAAGTCGGCTTGAGCTCCTAGTGATCTTGTGCCGGCTAACCAAGTGACAACCTGCAGTAAGAACTAGTACTTGTGCATACATCATTGATGCTTCCAAGTTTGTTACGAACTACCAGGTTGATAAGAGTAAAGTAGGCAACCCAGGAGTTGCAGCATTATTACTACAATACTGGTGGTCACTAGAAGGCTCGGTCTCAATGAGCTCTGTCATGAGAGTCATGTAACCAATGTACCTATTAGGTGAACTCCTCTGCATGCGATGTGAAGCAAGGGCTCCTACATTCTCCCTAACATCCTGCAATAATCTATCAACTTCTATGGTTGTATTTCTCCCCTTTCTAGAATATTATGATTTAGTGGGTGCCTCCACTCTACTTCCTATATGCTATATTGCATGTGGCTACTCCATAACCTCCCAAAGCTCATCCTAAACCTCCTCCTTTGGAGCTAGAATCTCCTGCTCTAGTGGGATACTCAACTATAATTGCAGAGAACATATCATAGCCTTATCCTCATCAAACATGATGTCTCTCTTCACAACTGTCATTCTTAGTGAAGGTAAATATACCCGGTAATTATGTGGAGTTTATGTGTATCCTACAAAAATTCTAAACTCTACTTGTTAGGTCCCTATAATACTAGTGTATTCCCTCATTGTTATTGTCAGTGTAGCCCCCTTATTATTATTGTTGTGCCCATGTAGTCCCCATATTGTTATTGTTGTGCCCCATAGAAGCCCACTATTGCCCTTACATTATTATTTCTATGTCGACTCTGATTATATTTTGACCCCTTAGAATCCTATATATAGAAAGGAGGTTTTTTCATTTGAATCATCAAATAATTGTTCCCTTGTGTAATGTAAAAGAGGTTCCCCCCTTGAAGAGGCTAATTTAAAAGGCATTGATCTATCTCTTCTTCTATTTTGTGAGCTGGTTGCATAACATTTGGTATCATAGCTTGGGATTCTAGGGTTTCGCTTCTTCAAACAATCCATCTTGGAATTTTTGCTATAAATTTGTTTCTATAAGGCTTCAGAAGTACAATTTTCTACCACGAGGAGCCAAAATATTGATGAGCTTCATGTAAAAATTTCAGATCTCGGTTCACTATATTTTCGGAGATATGATCTAGGGAAGTTAGGGTTTTTGCAGGCTCCAAAATTCCATCTCAAATGGGCGACCTAAGGAAAATAGTCATAACTTTCGTTTCAAGATTCATATATGAATTCTGTAGAAAGTGGCTAAAATTGCACAACCTATAGATTGTTGTGTAGCAATTTCAGGGCTAAAGGTTGAAACAGTAACACGTGGCACTCCATATAAGTTTGCTTTACAGAACTAGTCTATAATCAGGTCATCGTGGGAGATCGGGCACACCTCTTTCTTAAAGATTTGTGGGGTTGGAAAGAAGACTCTGAGGGATACTATAGGAAAAAATTTCAGAACTTGGAGATCCAAAATTACAGAGGTACAACAAATTCAATAATGAAATCCTACAAAGCGAAAAAAAAGGTGTATAGTTTTTAAAATTTGTATAAGTTTTGTTTGAAAAATTAGTTTGAAGTGATTCAAAGGGCATAATGAAGCACAATTATCATTAATTGATGCCCTGAAGAAACAAAATGGAAGCACCTAGTAAGAAACCCGAAATATCTACTATGGCACATGAAGAAGAGGAAGAAATGCAACATGATATATCAAAATTACGAGACCAAGTGCAACAAATTTCACTGTCACAAAAAGTAACAAAAGCTAAGATGGATGGTTTGAAGGATGGAATTGAAGCTAAGATCAATGATATAGAATAAAAAATGAAAGGAAACATGGAAGATTTGAAGAAAGACATGGAAGGTTTGACAAAGTTGCTACAAGAAATGCTTCCTAATGGTGAAAAGTTAGTAGAGGAAACTCATGATGAGAACAAAAGAAATATTAATCATGATTTCATAGACTCTAACGTTGGATTGAAGACCCACCATATTCCAAAGATTGATATGAGGAAATTTGATGGCAAGGATCCCGTAGCATGGATACTATAGATGAAGCGATATTTTGATCTCCATAATGTGTAAAACACACAAAAGGTATGCATTGCAACTTTATATTTAGAACCCAATTAGTTTGTATGGTATCGATGGCTTTGCTTTCGTAAACAAATTGTCACTTGGTTAATTTTTACGAGGAAATGATAACACATTATGAGGATACAAAAAGAAACACCTTCTTTAGAGAATTGAAAAATCTCAAACAAAAGGGTTCAATGGTGGAGCACATTGAGGACTTCCAAAAATTGAATATAAGGGTAAATAATATTCCAAAGGAGCATAGGAATGATGTCTTCATAGGGACTTTAAAGGATAACATCCAACATGAGGTTCGCCTTTGGGACCCTGATTCATTAGAGAAGACATTCAGGTTGGCAAGAAAAACTGAAAGCAAAATTATGGAAGCAAGCAAGGAAGCCTACCACTCACAACTATAAAGGTGGAAGTGTTGTTGCTCCTAGCCTTCCAAAACCTACATGGTTGAAACCACAAAAATTGGAAGAAAAAAGAGCAAAAGGGCTTTGTTACAATTGCGATGGAAAATACACTAAAGGTCATAAGTGTGCTGAGAAGAAATTAATTTACATAGATTGTGAAGAGGAGGAAGAAAAGGAACAAGAAACGACAAAAGAAGAGGATATACATCAGGAACCAACCCCAGATAAAGAAGAAATGAATCTGATCTTTTCTTGTAATGCATTGGCAGGAATGACCACTCCTAAAACTCTCAAGATAGGAGGACATATCAAGAAGAAAAAAGTAGTGTTGATTGATTTGGGTAGTACACATAATTTTATTCATTGTAAGATAGCCAAGGAATTGAATTGCTTCCTATATACAACACCTGAGCGTCAAGTGATGGTTGCAAATGGAGGAACCATAAATTGCTCTGGAAAGTGCCATAATATAAATCTATCCATGGGAGAATATGTATTGAATATTACAATGCTTTCCATTCCAATGGGTGGCATTGATGTTGTACTAGGAGTCAAATGGTTACAATCTTTGGGTAAAATAACTTTTAATTTTCAAGAACTTTTCTTGAAATTTTTTTTGGGAAGGAAAGGAAGTTGAATTAAGGGGTATCACAGTGAAACCAAGAAATATAATAAGATCTAATGGCATGACAAAGATTGTAAAGAAATAACAACAAGGCATAATTGCACAATTATGTTCACTAGAGGTTCAAACATCAAAATCATCTACTTCTCCAGATCTCCAAAAAGTCTTGGAAAATCATTACAAGATATTTGAGACTCCCAAAGGCCTCCCACCTATTCATGATCATGCTATTCATTTGATTCCAGGAATTGTTCCTCCAAACATCATGCCTTATAGATATCCCTATGCCCAAAAGAGTGAAATTGAACATATGGTTACAGAAATGCCAGAGGTTGGTATAATTCAACCTAGTCAAAGTTCTTTCTTTGCTCCAATATTATTGGTGCACAAGAAGGATGGAACATGGTGCAAGTGTCCAAGTTATAGGGAGCTCAAAATTCTCACCATTAAAGATAAATTTCCCATTCATGTAATTGATGAATTATTGGATGAATTACATGGAGCAATTTACTTCACGAAGTTGGATCTTTGTTCAGGATATCATCTACCATCTGTCACATCATCTTTAAGAGAAAATTCTAAGGTTCAAGAAGTGAAAGATCACATTGAGCATCAACAACAAGTTCTCCGACTCTTAAAGGATAACCTCACTTTGGTGCAGAATAGAATGAAACAACAGGGAGATCAACGTCTCAGTGAAAGAAGTTTTGATGTAGATGACTAGGTATTTTTACGGCTACAACCATACAAACAAATGTCCCTCAACCAAGCTAAGAAGGATAATAAATTATCACCAAAGTATTATGGTCCTTACAAGGTGTTGCAAAAGATTTGTCCTATGGCATACAAATTGGAGCTTCCTGCATCTTCTCGAGTGCACTCAGTTTTCCATGTTTCATGCTTAAATAAGGTTATAAGTGATAAGCTCCTAGTTCAAACAATATTTCCAGAACTTGTCAAGGAAGGAAAAACCATATTGGAACCTGAAGCAGTCATGAAAACAAGAACGTGACAACTACAAAATCGATCAATTTCAGAGTATCTCATCAAGTGGAAGAACTTACCCGCTAAATATTCCACATGGGAGGATGAGAACGAGGACAATACTTTTTTGAAGGAGAGGGGCATGTTAAGTCCCTATAATAATAGTGTATTCCCTCATTGTTATTTTTAGTGTATCCCCCTTATTTTTATTTTTGTGCCCATGTAGTTCTCATATTGTTATTATTGTGCCCCATAGAAGCCCACTATTGTTATTGTTGTTCCCTTACATTATTATTGTTATGTCGGCTTTGATTATATTGTGACCCCTTAGACTACTATATATAGAAAGGAGGTTTTGTCATTTGAATCATCCAAGAATTTTTCATTTGTGTAATGTAAAGGAGGTTTCCACCTCGAAGAGGATAATTTTGAAGTCGTTGATCTGTCCCTTCTTCTATTTTGTGATTTGGTTGCATAACACTACTGTAGGCTCAAGTTTCTTCCTCGTATCCTTGGAGACATGACAATAAATTGAAGCTCCAAAAATTTTGAAATGAGACACATCAAGGTTTCTCCCAAAGAAAGCTTCCTCTGGTGTGATCATACCACGTGTTCTATGAGGACTCTAGTTCTGCAAGTAGACTGTGGTGTTGCATGCTTCTACCCATAAATGTAATGGAAACCCCTGATCATGCAACATGGCACTTTCTACTCCCACTATGATTCTATTCTTCCTTTCAACTACCCCATTCTACTGTGGGTTATGGGGTGCTATAAGTTCTCTTCAAATACCTTCTTTAGCACATAATTCCTTGAAGGCATGCGAAACAAATTCACCTCCATTGTCGTTCCCAAGAGTCTTCACCTTCTTCCTAGTCTCCTTCTTAGCCAATGCCTTGAATTCAACAAATTTTGAGGAAACTTCATCCTTATTCCATATGAAGAAGATCCAACTTTTTTTTAGAGAAATCATTAATAAAAATAACATAGTACTTATGTTTTGTTGTGGAGGCTATAGAAAATCATCCACAAACATCAGAGTGGAATCGCTCCAAGATTGCACCTGCTCTATTGTCTTGGTCATGGAAAGTGGATTTGACATATTTCCCAAATGTGCAACCTTTGTAGACATCCTTCTGGTCAAGGGAGCCTTTAGGGAGACTGGTGGTAATTTTATGCATGATTTTTAAGGCACTATGGCGTAGATGAACCAATCTCCTTTGCCAAAGTTCTCCAACATCTCAAATCTACACTTTTTCAGCCTTGTTTCTCAATCTAGTGCAACCCTCCACCTCAAGTTTGTATAGGATCTTAACTCAAACCCTTATTTGCTTCACTTGCCCAGTCGTCTCAGAAAGGATTTCCCTTTATTGAAAATAAAATCATAGCCTCTATCCTTCAATACTACTATAGAGATCAAGTTCTTCTTTAGCCCAGGTACAAACATAACATATTTGAGGCAAAGATGAGAGGATTTCTCACTCTCAAAGGTGAAAATACCAATTCCTATAGTACTATACCTCCCGTCATCCCCCATTTCGATATGCATTTGGAGATCCTTCTCCTCTAGGCTACTGAAAAACTCTGTGTAGAAATTAATATGTATATTCTAAAATGCTCATGAAATTTTCTAAATCACAAGACTAGAAGCTACTCTACTGATTTGCAGAAGTAAATCCATGATGGAGAACGCAAATCATTAATATGTATCAAGATTCAACACATGTACCCAAATATTTATCTAGGGGAAAGCAACTACTTAAAACCCCTTACTATCTGTATTGCATTAATAAAAGAATATGGATGAATACAATATGATCTGCTCAAGCTTGAGCTCAACCTGCACCTGTATCTTCTATCCTATACTTGACTAACTAACCTTGGCCAATACTTAGCCAAAATTTCGAGCCTCCAAGCTCCTATTTCCTTGCATTGTTCCCTTGGGAAATTTCCCCCTTTTTTAGGAATTTCACACCAAGGAATTGCACAATTACCATAGGTCAATTCTTTGACTGCATGCACCACCTGTACAATTTGAAGTAGTTAACAACTGATAGTAAACTTCTCTTGAACTCCAATCTCAACTAGGTAACTCAAATTATCCGCATGCAACAATTATTTTGGGTTGATTAATCAGTTAACTAGATGATCACTCAGTGTGGAAAAAGTTACACACCCACAACTTGGCCTCCACTAGTTCTTCTGATAATGAGAATTAGTTAAACTGATAATAACTCAAATGAAATGAAATAGGTTGCTACAAATTAGAAATCAATCATGTATAAATTAACTCAAGTGTCTCCAACTCGAATTTACTGAGTTAACTGAGTGACAAGAGCCATGTCACCTCAGTTAACTAACTCCAAGTATTTTGTTGAAATTGAAATTCGAATTTTAATGTAGTTTGACCAAGGCAAAGTCAAAACTAGATTTTCTTGCCGCATTTTCAACATTCCCTGTTAGTAAGAAATGGATTATCAGATACCCCAATCCTATTTCTATGGAACTCAAATTTTCCTCTTGAAAAGGCCTTTGTCAAAATATCTGCATCTTGTTCCTCTGTCGGAATTTACTGCAACAACACAATCTGCCTCTGCACACAATCTCGTAGATGGTGATACCAGATGCAGATATGCTTCGATCAATCATGAAATATTGGATTCTTAGAGAGTTTGATACAACTATGATTATCATAGTAAATCACTATAGGATCCATCTTCTGACCAAATAACCCAACAAGAATCTTTCTCATCCAGATGGACTCACATGTTGCTTGACTTGCAACCATGTACCCTGCTTCTGATGAGTTAAGTACCATAGATATCTACTTCCTGCTATACCAAGAAACTATTGCTGACCCAACACTGAAAATTCTTCCTAACATGCTCTTCCTGTCTGATGGAATCCCTGCCAAATCTTCATCTGATAAGCCTTGCAACTTCACTCCCTTTGTCCATCTGTACCAAAGACCAAATTGAGTAATTCCTCTAAGGTATCTCAACACATGCTTTACTGCCTTCCAATATAGTTTGGTTGGTTTAACCATGGCTTGACTAAGCTGGTTAACTGCCTAACACATGTCTGGTCATGTGTTCACCAAATACATGAGTGAACCCACAAGCTATCTGTAAATGGTAGCCTCCACTTCCTCACTTGAAGTGGCATCCTATTTCCTCCAGTTACCTTCTGGAGGAGTGTCCATGGGTTTGCTACTCTCCATGAAAAAATTCCTTAGTCTGATTGGCATACTTTCCCTGAGAGACAAATAGTTCCCCATATCCTTTCCATACTTACAAGCCAATGAAGTAGTGCATGAGGCCCATATAGTTCATCTTGAACTCTCTAAAAAGGTCCTCCTTGCAAGATCTGATAAACAACTCATCACAAGTAAGGGTCAAGCCATCGACATATAAAACAATAATGAATAATTTAACTTCTACCAAAATGTGATAAAGGTTTGCATCTGCTTCACTTTTGGTGAAGCCCAAACTGGTGAGATAACTATCGATCCTGGTATACCAAGCATGAGGTGCTTGCTTGAGTCCATACAACGCTCGCTTGAGTCTGCACACATGCGACTCTCTGTTGAAGGTCTCAAACCCCTCTAGTTGTTCAATATAAACCTCTTCTTCAATAACTATATTAAGGAATGTTGTCTTCACATCCATTTTGCGGATATTGCACCCCATTTGCACTAATAATGCTAGAATTGACCGGATGGATGAGTACCTTGCTACTAGAGCAAAGGTCTCCTCATAGTCAATTCCCTCCACGTGAGAGAACCCCTTGGACACAAATCTGGCCTTGTGTTTCCTTATACTCCCATATGCTATATGCTTTACCTTGTAAATTCATCTCGAACCAACCACTAATTTGTCTATTGGTCTTCGTACCACTTCCCAAACACTGTTTCTAACAATGTAATGATATTCCTCTGCCATATCATCAACCCATACTAGTTTCTCTACAACTTCCGCTAATGAGGATGGATCTATCTCTACAAGTTCGCTCGTCAGATCCATGTAGCCAGTGTACCGATCTGGCGACCTCCTCTGCCTACGTTGCGATGTGGGTGCTCCCACATTCACATCCTGCAATAATCTATTAGCTTCCCTACTTCACTTCCTTCCTTATCTAGATGTCTCTGATTAAGTGGATGTCTCCACTCTCTACTCCTCTTCTTGTGTTTGATCCACAACTTCTTGCGGTTCTTCCTTTGGGGCCAAAAGCTCTTGATCATGCTGCAACTAAATCTCCCTCTCAAGAGAACACCTCATTGCCTTCTCCTCATAAAAATTTCCCATCCCTCATGACCACTGTCATCCCGAGAGATGGAAAATACACACAATAGTTGTGAGGTGTATCAGTGTACCCCACAAATATTCCCAACTCTACTGTAGACTCTAGCTTTTTCCTTACTTCCTTGGATAAAATGGAAGTAAAATGATGATCCAAAGATCTTTAAGTGTGACACATATGGTTTCTTCCCTGAAAAATCTTCCTATGGTGTACTCATCCCAAGAATCCTGTGAGGACTCTTATTCTGCAAATAGACATCTGTGTTGCATGCTTCAACCCATAGGTGTAGAGGTAGAATTTGGTCATGTAACATCTCATGTACTGCTCCCACAGTACTTTTGTTCTTCCTCTCATCCACCCCATTTTGTTGTGGGTTATGAGGTGTTGTCAACTCTCGCTGAATGCCTTCCTCTGCACATAACATTTTGAACTGATTCGACACATACTCACCATCGTTATTGCTCCTGACAACCTTCACTTTCCTACCAGTCTCTTTCTCAACAAGTGATTTAAACTTAAAAATTTTGGAGAATGTCTAGTCTTTCTTCTGCATGAAGTAGATCCAACAATTTTGTGAGAAATCATATAAAAATATAACATAAGACATGTGCTTTGTAGTGGAGGCTACCAAGAAAGGTACATATACGTTAGAGTGGATCCTTTCAAGGATTGCATGTGCCCTACTATCTCGATCATTGAAGGTGGATTTTGTGTACTTCCCCAATGTATACCCTTTGCATGTATCCCATTGCTCTAGTGCTCTATTGGGGAGGTATGTAGAAATTTGTTGCATGATCTTCAAAGCGCCATGATGTAAACGACCAAGTCTTCTATGCCATAATTCATCGACATTTCGACTTTGCACCTTCTTTTCTTTTATGCTCAATGTTCCACAATATTCCACATCTAATTTGTAGAGATTCTTCACTCAAACACCGATATGCTTCACTTGTCCCGTGGTGATTTGTCTCAAGAAAGCATTCCTTTTGGTGAGTATCACATTGTAGCTACCATCCTCCAACATAGCTACAAAAACTAGATTATTCTTCATACCCGGTACATACATCACATTCTTGAGCCTGAGAGGAGAGACAAAATCCCTCTGAAAATAAACTATATTGATATCGGTAGCACTATAGCTTCCATCATCTCCATCTTGATATGCATCTAGAGATCATTCTCCTCCAAGTCATTGAATTTTTTTTTATTGCCCGTCATGTGGAAGGAGGCATTGTTGTTGAGATACCACACACTACCCATCACTGTGCTTTCCATGCATGCAATGAGGATTAAATCACATTTGAATTGTGAAGTCAAGGCTTCACCCACTACTCCTCCTGCACTTTTCTTGCTTTCCTTCTTGTGTGGACGTTTTGTGGCATAGTGTCACAATTCATGACAATGAAAGAACTTGATTTTGGACAAGTCTTTCTTCTTGCTCCCTTGACCAGATTCTGCTTTGGATTGGGATTTCTTCCCTTTCTATTTCTTTGCCTTTCTAGACAAGAAAAATTTCTCTTCATTGTCAACTTTGGAAAAAGTCCCATCTCTTTTGCTTTTCCTTATTTCTTCCTGCACAAGATTTGACCGTAACCACTCTCAGCATGGTAGTTTCTCTTTACTATTTACTAAACCTTGATAACTATGCCAGCTCTTGGGAAGGCCCAAGAGGGCTAGAGCCACAAGATCTTCTTTAGGGACAGTAACATCAACCCCACAAAATTCATCATGACACTGAAAGTATTTCATTCTTTTTCATCTTAATACTTTGAATCTTGTCCTTAAGTGCCAACTTCTTATGGTCAATACTGTTCTCAAACAACCCTGTCAGTGTTTTCCACATTGCAAATGAAGTCTCTTTCCTATGGAGATTCAAGAAAATATGATCCCAAACTCCCTCCAATATGATCCTCCTCGCTTTAGCCACATCCTTCTTCCACTGAGCAATATCTTGGGCATCTGATGCTGTGGGTTTTTCTACATCTGTCTTGATGTCTTCTAGTAGCCTATTATCATCCAATACTTCCTCCATGCGGATCTTCCATGCCAAATAAATTTTGGTTCCTTCGAAAGAATACTCAAGCCTGACTCCATTGAAATCCATCTTCTCAGTCCTAGAGAAAACTTGTAACATTGATCTTCAAATTCGAACCTCCTGTAATGACAACTTCGAAATCTCTTATCTACTGTGAATCTAGTTTTGATACCATGTAGAAATTAATGTGGAGATTCTAAACTGCTCATGAAATTTTCTAAATCACAAGATTAGGAGCTACTCTACTGATATGCGGAAGTAAATTCACAATCGAGAACACAAATCATTAACATGCATCAATATTCAACATATATACAAATATATTTATCTAGGGGAAAGCAACTTCTCAAAACCCCTTACTATCTGTATTGCATTAAATTCAAGAATTTGGATGAATACAATAAGCTCTGCTCAATTTTGAGCTCAACCTGTACCTGTATCTTCTATCCTCTACCTGGTTGACTGAACTCAGCTAATACTTACCCAAAAATTCGAGCCTCCAAGCTCCTATTTCTTTGCGCCGTTACCTTGGGAAATTGCCCCTATTTTTTAGGAATTTCTCACCAAGGAATTATGCAATTACCACAGGTCAATTCTTTGAATGTATGCACCACTTGTACAACTTGAATTAGTTTACAACTGATAGTACACTTCCCTTGAAATCCAATCTCAACTAGGTAATTTGAATTTTCTGCATGCAACAATTGTTTTGGGTTGATTGATCAATTAACTGGATGATCACTTAGTGTGGAAAAAGTTACATACCCACAACTTGACCTACACTAGTTCTTGTGAAAATGGGAACTAGTTAAACTGACAATAACTCAAATTAACTGAAAAAGATTGCTACAAATTAGCAATCAATCATGTAGAATTGAACTCAAGTGTCTCCAACTCAAATTTACTGAATTAACTGAGTGACGAGAGCCATGTCGCCTTAGTTAACTACCTCCAAGTATTCTGCTAAAATTGAAATTCAAATTTAATATAGTTTGACCAACGCAAAGTCAAAACTATATTTTCTTGCTACATTTTCAACACCTATCATATGGAACACAGGGAAAATTTTAAGGATGAAAATTTGTCTTAAATTTTAGAAACCTTGGTGAATATTACTAGTCCCCTAATTGCAAATTATAAAATGTTTGTTAATATCTTTGTAAAAACATGCAAATTTCTAATAGTTTTATATATAGCCTTTATACAATTTTGGCAATTTTTAAGGTAAAATAATTTTATACTATAAATTTGGGCGAATCATCTTGAGAAAAAAATAGAAATTGACGAATATTTTTTTTGGAAAAACCATGGAAAATTAGCCCATTTTCGAATATTATCCCCTCAAATTTTCCATGAGAACGAGGCACTAGAATCAAGGTACCACACACTCCCCATAATAGTGTTGGGCCATGCATTCTATTAGGGTGAAGTCTAATTCAAATTGTGAATCCAATGCTTCACCTCTTGCTCCTCTTGAAGGATTCTTGTTAGACTTCTTGTGCAGACATTTTGTTGAATAAAGCTTGTATTCGTGGCTGTGGGAACATTTTATCTTGCTCAAGTCTTTCCTCTTGCTATTATTTTGGTTGGATTCAAGTTTAATTTGGGTGCTATTTCCTTTTCCCTTCTTCCCTTTTCCAACAAATGCAAAATTTTCTTCATCCTCTCCTCTGGATGATGTTTTGTCTCTGGTATTTCCCCTGAACTCTTCTTGAACCAAATCAGACACAACCTTTCCCAATGTGGTAATTTTTCCCTTCCATTCACAGAGTCTAGGTAGTCGTGCCAGGATTTTGGAAGGCATAGAAGAGCTAGGCTCACTAGGATATCCTATGCAACATTCACCCCAACCCATCCAAGATCATCTTGAACCCGTGTGAACTTGGAGAGATATTGTGGAATAATGTCATTCTTTTGCATCCTAATGTTTCAAAATTTGTCTTTCAGGGTCAATTTTCTATGGTCACTTCTATTTTTGAATAGCTCAGTCAGTGTCTTCCACATATCAATAGTGTTTCCGTGGAGATTTGAGACCACATGGTCTCTCACACCTTCCAGAAGAATTATCCTCGCCTTTGCAACATCCTTCTTCCATTGGTTTAATTGTTGTGCATCTGACTATGGAGGTTTTGCAATATCATTTTTAACATATTCTAACACACATTTATTATCAAGTATTTCTTCCATTCGATCCTTCTAGGCTATGAAATTCGAGCTACCCTCCAGGGCATACTCCAATCTCAGTCCATTGAAAGACATTCTCCTGATCCTGAAGAAAAACTACTACACCGAAGCCACAAATTTGAAATTCCTGAGAGATAATTTTGAAATACTGGTTCTACTGTGATTTCAAGGCTTTGATACTATGTAGACATTTGATAGAAATTTCAACTGCTCAATATTTCAAACTGAAAAACAAGAGACACAATTCTACTCTACTGATATGTGGAATGGAAATCACAATTTAGAACAACATGCATAGACATGTAACAAGAAAAACCACAAGTACACAATGATTTCTAGGGGAACCCAACTGAGAAAAACCCTCAAGCCTCTTTGCATTAATAAGTTGAATAGAGAAACTATTACAATTGCTTTCTCCAGCTTTCAGCACAACCTGCAAAAGAATAATTGTTCTCTCTGCTGAATGAGAAACTATGGCCAACACTTAGCCAATTATTTTCTCCTTAAACCTCTTATTTCCTCGTGTAATTCCTGATGAAATTAGCTCCTTAAAGGTAGGAATTTCCTCCTATTTACTTGAGCAATTTCGAAGGATGGATCTCCTTACCTCATGCAACAACTGTACTCTCAACTAGTATACAGCTCATGTTACACTTCCTTGTCATCTCTACTTTAGTTGAGGAATTCAAATTCCCTTCATGCGTTAGCTATTTTGCGCTGATTGATTAGTTAACTGACATATCTCTGAGTTAGATTGTTGTCCCACTGCACAACTGACCTTCGTGACTCTATAAATAGTTAGAGGCCAGTTAACTAAATACATATGAAAATAAATGAACTAGATAGCTAAAATTTAGCAATCACACATGCATAACTCAACTCCAAGCCCTCTAACTTGAATTTACTGAGCTAACTAAGTGACAAGAGCCATGTCACACTATTTAATTATCTCCAAGTTGTCCTGGTGATGTGGAAATTCGATTTACTCTATTTGACTAAGGCTAAAATCAAATTGAGTTGTTCTTGCGACATTTTTAATAGTTCACAAACTTTAAATTCCATAGGGTATAAATATGAAAGTGCATCAAACCAAATTCTAAAATTTGAACCATATGTTTCTTCATATTTCTCTTTATTATGATCCAAGTTTCACTATGTGAAACTTCCAAAAAAAAAATATTGCAAAAATTCTAAACTTACCTTTTTGAAATTGATTTTAGGCGCATTGAAGAACTTATAATTCCTTATAACATATATTTGGAATTACACCAAATCGAGATATAAAATTTGACCCAAATGTTCACCATGATTTTTATTAAAGTGGTCCAAGTTTCATGGTCTAAATCTCCCAAGAAAAAAATTATAGTGAAAATGTCAAATTAACCTATTTGAGACTTAGTTCAGAAGCATTCAGGAACCCTAAATTCCTCGGAGCATATCTCCAAAATTATAACAAACTAAGACATGAATTTTGAACCAGATATTACCCAAGATTTATCCATAATATTCTCCAAGTTTCACCATTTGAAGCCTCTTAGACAAAATAAAAAGTTATAGAGAAAATTCCACAATGACTTATTTGAAGAAGCAAAACCCTAGGATCACAAGCTCTGATACCAAATGTTATGAACCTTGCACCATAAAAATGATAAGAAACCAATAATTACATTCCTCTTAGAGGGGTGAACCTCCTTTTACAATGAATACACTGTACAATATAATATTCGAAAATTCTAAAACTAGGTCTCCTTTGTGTGTGTATATATAGGAGACAAAGAGTACAATTGTAATAAAATGGGACCAAGAGAGGTTCTAGCCTACATGGAAATATAAAAATAAAATGTAATTACTCAATATATAGAGGTTAATAATTGGTTTTAGTGTTAGCATGGGGCTTATAAGGGCTTAAAATATACACTTGTATGGAATTTAAAATGTGGTACATGTTTTAAACTATCATACAAATCTAGTGTGTTGATCTGAAGGTGTACGTGCATATTACCTGATGCCTTCCTTTTTTCTGCAATTACAAGGTTAATATTTAGGTGTAGTATAAGCATGAAGAGTAAGCCTCACTTGCTATAAATCTCAATAAAATCCATAGAAGTAGTGTATAGCTAGAGCAAGAATATATTAATGGATGACCCAAATATCTAATATATACAAAGGAGAAGTATCATTAATGAGGCCTGGTAAATTTGGCAGAAAACTTGGTTATTACCAAAGGAGGTTGAAATTTACAATATTTTTTGATAGCGAAAATTTGTTTATATGTATATATATATGTATGTATATATATATGTATGTATATATATATGTATGTATCTATATATATGTATGTATTATATATATATATATTATATATATATATGGTTCATGGTCTCCAATGATTTGTGACCACTATGTCCATGGAATATTTGTACCAAACATATCTACTCAAAAAGATCACTTCTTGCGAGCTCACCAAAGACCTTAAATTCGAGAGTGTCAAAAGAATTGAACCTATGACATCTCAATAATAGAGGCACTATAATGGCAGGGACTCGAGAAACTTAACTAACTGTCGGGGCTACCTCTCTCTCTCTCTCTCTCTCTCTCTCTCTCTCTCTCTTCTCTTTTCTCTCTCTCTCTCTCTTCTCTCTATATATATATATATATATATATATATATATATGCTAAAATATATAGTAATCCAAGTGTAAAAGAGCTTCTTGGAGTAGTTTGATGACTAGAAGTGGAGAAATCAATTTCATAGTCGTCTTACCCAATTGTCAAAGGTGTTTTCATTGGATGACTAAGCTCAATGAGAATGTTTGAGATATGATGTAATTGATGTTTGAGGTAGTATTATGGAGATTGTTAGAAAGTGTAGTTATTATGGATTGACAAGCAAGTCAAAGGAGTGGAAAAGCTCAAATGTTTCCAAGCAGATTGGTGAACAAGTATGTTTCAAGGAGTAGAAAATTTGAAGCTATTTTCAGTACAAAATATTATATTAGATGTACTTGGAAATGGAATAGATGGATAGAGCTCAGAAAACCCTTTCCAACAGTGTATGACACTTTGCAAAAGACCCCCTAGATCAAAAGATATGACCAATCAAATTTGCAGGTTAAAAGTCATAGGTGCATAACCAATTTTGTGTTGGGGTTATCTATCTCCAAACTTGGTGATGCTTTGGAATTATTTTCCAAGTTTGCTATAGCTATTGGTAAAGGTCTATGATTAAATAATGACCTCATCTCTGGGTGGATCACATAAGTGATAACAGATCAATGACTATTGGGTGGATAACTGCACAATGGTTAATATGTTGTCTTGCACCTGAAGGTATCCAATGGAAGAGGATGATCCATATTGATGACTAGGATCAATTTAGGTGATGAACTTGCACAAATTTTAATGAGTTTCCAACGCCCGATTGGTGACCTGGCACTGTGACGTGGCTTCAAAAGATGAGGTGGATGGATGTAGCAGGTGATTGGTGCAAGTCAGCAAATGGAGGACCCCATGGAAACATCACTGGATGATTTAACCCCGAAATTTTCTAAGGGAGGCAAAATATTTATTTATGGGGTAATGGGACTAGGGAAATGGGAAAGTTACTTCCTATTGTCACCAAACATTATAACAGGAATTTGCAAAAAAACAATGCCTGATAACCCCTGGCCTCCATACCCTTGACAACATGGACCTATCATAAGAGGACACATGACACAATTTTATTGGTTGATAGACACAATTGGAGACATAGTGGAATGATGAGATCAACGTGACATCAACATTTGAAATTCCCAAGACATGTGGCACCAATAGGATGATGACATGTCACATGCTGATTTGGCATTTTCAAGTGTCCAAATGGGTCAAAAACAAGTGATACATGGTACCTATTAGTGAGTGACACATTAAAATTATGTGTAGGTGGTAGACATGGTGGAAAAACATGTAACCCCAATGATTTTACCATTAGCATAGGTAGGTAGGATGGGACTCAATGGCATGGTAGGAGACACATTCTCCTAATAATTTTCTCATTGGCTTGTGTCTATGGTGTTTGGTCTAACTGGGACACATCAACTCGATGATATTTTCCAAAAAGTTCTTAAGGGGACTCAAGCCCAAAGTTTCAAGGTGATGGAGTAGCGAGACATGATGGCAAGGACACATAATCTCATAAGTTTTTGGACTAGTGCAAATTTTAGGATAGATAGTGTCGCAAACCCTAGAGGACATGTAACCCCAGTGCTTTTACCTTAGTGATTTTGAAAAGAGATCCATTGTCAATAATGAAGGAGATGGGCTTGTGATATGGAGAAACTAATGATATTTGAGGGAAAACAAAATTTTGTCCCAGAGAATTAAGGTGATGACATCACCTTGGAGGTTTGACCTTGACTATTTTGAAACAAGACACATTGGAAATGACCTAGGAAATGGGATTGGGGAACATAATTTTTCATGTAAAATGTAGTTAAGTCAAGCCAACAAAAGGTGCCCTAGGGTCAAAGTTAGTAGAGGTTTTTTTTGTGATATAACCAAGTTTGTTTGTGAAGAATGAGTGTTATTGGTGTAATTTTAATTGGCATAATTGAGTCAACAACTTTGGCACTATGTGTCATATTTGGTGTTTTGGTACTGAACTAACAGTGCACTAAAACTTGGATAAAGTAGTATGGATGAGTTGGAAGCTATTTGGCTACATGGAGATATGTATTAGAATATTTGGTAGTTAAGCTAAATTTAATAGTAAGCCAAAGGTAGAACATGAGATAAAGTCACTGCTAAATCCTGTAACCCATCAGAATTGAAGGAAACAACAATTTAACTCATATATTCTCACAGAGAACGATGATCAGAGATTAAATAATAAGAAAACATCAATAAGAACTTACAAAATTGGAATATAAATGTCAATCAAGAATTCATGCATGTTAAGAGCTAAACTTAACTAAAGTTCTAAATCTAAAAAATATCATCTCTTATTATTTATAAGCATAATTGAACAACTGAGTTGGTGGTTGTTGGTGCAATCGTATGCATATTATAGTATGCATCAAGGGTGAATCATAGATGCATTAGGGTGTGATTGCATCAGATTTGGTGTTTGAAAAGTGTGTAAGATTGCAGAGAATGAAATGGCGATGTTGGTGATTTGAGGTGGTTGAGATATGTAAGTATCAAGGTGGTGTTTAAGAGAGCAAGAAAATAGTTTATGTATGCAAGGAAAGAATTTAGTTGTGAGAGAAAGATGAAGAAATATTATTATATGTAAAATTTTTGTTGATATGAGTTTGAGAATTGTATGAAAGAGGGATTAGCATGTATAGTAAGTGGGTGATTTCACTTTAGGGAATAGATGCTTCTATCTAAGTAGGTGTTTTAAGAATAGCTTGGGGGTGGGTGCCTCCGCAAGTAGGTGCTTCTTGTAATCTAATAAAATGTACACAAAGAGGGTGTTGGTGCTTCCTGCTAGTAGGTGTTAGCAAAAACCAATTAGGGGTTGGTGCTCCTTTCAGTAGGTGCTGATAAATTAGGGAGTGGTAGCTTTCTACTGGTGGGTGCTAGAGAACATTGTAAAAGAAAGTTGTAGCTTTCCTTGGATGAAATAATAAAGAAGAATATTGGTGTCTTTACATGGTGCATATGTGTATGATAATGTTTTTATGTGTTTCACATGTTGATTTATGATGCTACTTACATGAATAGTTTCTAAATATATTGAAGGAGTTTAAATTGGCAATAGTTGTATAATTTAGTCACACTACTGATTCACTCCCCTTCTTAATAATGTCCTAGTTTCTAACAATTGGTATTCGAGCAAGGTTCCTTCAGGATCAATTTAATAGTTGGAAGGAAGATTAGGGATCATGGAGTTCCATATTTATGCTAATTTGACAACTCTAGGAAAAATTCCCTCCTTTGGACAATCTTCGTCGTCAAGAAATATCCCTCCTAGCCCTTGAAAAAATATAATATGGTTAAGTAATAATGTATTTTTAATATGGAAACCCACATGTGCACAAAAGGTCTGGTCGTTCCTAAAGAGAAATTGGACACCCTTGGAAGCCTATTAATACAAGTCAAGTGAACCTCATTTGGACACCACCATCAATCATTCTTCTTCTCTCTTCTTTGCATTGGCTCGCATAAGTCTAAAGTTGGTTCACAGAAAATTGGTTCATATAGGTCCAAAATTGCAGGGTCCAAGTTTGCATGTGTGAAGTACAGTTTTGTTCCATAGCAGCAGGGTTGGAACAGGGAAATCTTAGCTATAGCTACATGCACACAAGGTGTTCCCCGTGGCTAGAGTGTTGCAGCCGCATGCATGATCACTAGCTCCATGTGGATGGGACCTAGGGTATTTTTGACAGTTGACCGTAGGATTTGACTATTGACAACAAGCTTGGAAATTTTGTTTTGGTTTAGATATGTATATTGGGGTCTTTGTTTGGTTGTTTCTTCTGGATAATATTGTGATTGGTGAATTGGATTATCGTACTCTCTCTTTGCTTAAATTTTTATGACAATCTAATAAGAAGAAGAATTGAAAGGGTTTTCCCCTGGTTTCCGACCAAATCATAGTGTCTCTATTTATGCATATTTTTCTTCTAGTATTCCTTTTCTTATTCCACTGCACAGTTGATGCTATTGTTCTTTCTACATAATTTCTACTATTGTTATGAAGATATGGGGTGAATGCAATGTAAAATGTTGAAATTTTTGTTAATGTAATTATATAAATCAAAGAACAATACTTCCTTAAGAAAAAATAACATGGTGTCAAAGCTGGGCTAAAGAAAAATCATTAAATATCACCCCTATGAAGGTAGCATTGATGGAAGCAAGTGAAGATGGTTGAGATCTAAAATAATGCTAGGGATTGAAGGAAGACCTAGGAAATATGGTTATTAGGGTTTGATGGATAGATATTAAGCTAGGGTTTGGAAGAAACCTTGGAATATGATAAAGGCTTAAGTTATGCAATCTTGAAACCCTAACATGATCAGTGAGAAGTTGTTCTAGCACTTGGAACAGATTAAGTGTAACCCTAGATGGGCTAGTCTCAATTAGGCCTGATTGTTGATGAAGACGATTGGAAATATTGAAGGAAACACTGTTATATGGATAATGGACTGTAATAAATCTTGAAGGTTAGTTCAAGAGAGAGTTGATCACCTCTTGTTAAACATAAGTCCCTTCTAGGTTTATGTTGTTTCTTTATGACATTATTCTTGTTTAGCTTATTAATTATCCTTCTTACATGAATATTCGAGTATTTAAATACTTCCAACCTCTAGATGAGATGTGATAAGTAGATCCTTCTTGAGGATCATATAAGGTGCAGGAAAAGAGATCTAGTGCAGAAAGAATAAAGCTAGAAGAGTTACTTGATGAAAGTTTTTGCAAAGTTGAAAATTACAATATGCAACTACTAAAATTGTTAATGAAAAATAAGTACTACAAGTTGCTAAGCTATTCAAATATTACAAGGTATGTATAATATATAATTTCAATATTATGATTTAGCTACAATATTAGATGACAAGTTAAGCCTTGAGGTATGATGAGAATATCACCTTCATAAATGACTTATGCATGTCGGCCACATCATATGAAAGTAAGTTTGATTTCCGGTACATGTGATATATTGGTGCACTTGATATTTAGCAAGTATATCACATTTTATTAGACATGGTGGATTTCCTAATTTTATAAAGTAGTCTAGAAACATTGATTTTGATATATGGTGACTTGATACTATTGTCAGTGCTTGTAATACACATGGTAACCCTGATAATAATAATGTGGTAGTAAGATTGATACTCAAGATTTTATGACTACCTTATTGTTGATCTTGATAAGGTTATGATAAGATGTAATTGCCATGATAAATTAACAACATAGTAAATTTGAAAATGTGACAAAAATGGATGCCCTGACTTGATGATTCTAAAGAAAAAATGGTTGAGTAATGTGATAAATAAGTGACGTTGTGATTATGATCCCTAAAATATGAAGATACAGTTGTCAGCTGCCCTAATTATATGACACAAACCTTTGATAAATGTTTGATGACATGTTCATATGTGACAATGAAGCAGTTGACGATGACATATCATGACTATGATGTATGTATGTTTGAAATCCTGATATAGTTTGACTCTGTGATTTAACAATTTGTCGATGCATCATAGTATTATAAATAGGTTGATGTCTTAATTGATAGTGATTGAAGGGGATTCTCATTTAGAGAGAGAGACTCTCTATGATATCCTATCACCTATTATTATTTGTGACGAATGATTAGAAGTCCCTTGATTGAAGAATGAAACAAGGCTTTTGGACATGAATAGATGATCATCTGATGTTGAAGATGGTGAGAGATATGCTCTTGTCAAAAAGGTACTTTAGAGAAAGAAAGAAGCCATGCTGATACCAAGGATATTTTGTAGCAATAAGCTCCATCATTCAGGCTAAACCTTCTACCTTTGAGGAAGTTATGACAAAATAAGTTTGGAAGGATGTCATGGCTGAAGAATATGAATCAATTGAGAAGAATGATGTATGAGATGTTGTTTTGAGACCTAAGGAAAAAATGTCATAACTTCAAAAAATGACTATTAAAAATCAAGCATGGATTTGACAGAAGTATTATGAAGTATAAAGAAATATTCATGGCTCGAGGTCCCTCCCAAAAACAGGGAGAAGATTATGACGACATATTTTATCCCATTGCATGCAATACTACTATTAGATCAATCATTGCCCTTGCTACTAGTCAAGGATGGACTCTTCACCAGATGGATGTAAAGACGACATTCCTTCACAACATACTATAGGAAGAAGTATATGTTGAGCAACCATAGGGATTTCAAGAACAAGACAGAAGGATTCACATTTGCGGGTTGAAGAAAGCATTATATGGTTTGAAGAAATCTCCTCGAACTTGGTATGCCCATATTGATAGTTATCTAGTGAAGCTTGGATTCACAAGAAGCAATGTTGACTCCAACCCCTACTTCAAGGTGGTTAAAGGTATGCCTTTTATTTTGGTTTTATATGTTGATGATCTATTCTTGATAGGTAGAAAGCCTTTGATGATAGAGTGTAAGAGGGAGTTGGCCTCTGAGTTCAAGATGAAGGATCTTGGTATGATGCATTAATTTCGGGGACTAGAAGTTTGGCATAGACCTTGAGAGATTTTCTTTTTCCAAGGAAAATATGTTGTAAAGTTATTGGAGAGATTTGGAATGATGAAATGCAAATACGTGGCCACTCTAATGGAGATGAATTTCAAGAAGTTATGTGGAGATGTTGATAGACCCATCTTGATTAAACCTTATGAGTATTATCAATTGATTGGGGCATTGATGTTATTGGTGAACATCTTTCTGGATATATGTTGTGCAGTGAAAAATTTGAGTCAATTCATGACTGAGCCCCTTCATGCGCATTGGGTTGCTTCCAAACACATATTGAGATATTTGCATGGCATGATTAGCCTCAATCTAAGATATTTTGTCGAAGATGTATGAGTGCATGGATAGACTAATGCTAACTAGGCTGGAAATGTTATTGACTGGAAGATCACATCAAGATTCTACTTTATCTTGGGATATGCCATGACATTTTGGATGAACATGAAACAAAAATCAATGGCTTTAAGTACAACAAAGGCATAGTATATTGCTGCTAGCATGGCTAGCTGTGAGTTAGTTTGGTGAAGGAATCTCTTTGGAGAGATGTTTGAGAAGGTCCTTGATACAACATAGATATTGTGACAACAAGAGTGGGATATGATTATTATAGAAACCCGTATATAGCTTGTTATCAATCCAATATTTCTCTAGAGTTGATTAGAAAGAAATGATTAGAGGTAACCACAAACCAACTTTGGAGATTAAGATCTAGCCTTCCTAATGCTCAGAGAGGGCTCTCTCTTTATGATTTAACTTTGTTTAGTTATTTGATTTTAGGCTAGTTATGATCGTACTTGGGTTTTGATTTGGATTTGGTGGTGGGATCACTTAGATGAAAAAAGGATGTCTTTTACCATTGGTCTATGGAGCCAAATATCAGGCAAACATGACTGGATCAAGTTCTAAAAACAGTGTCTACAGGGCAAGATCGCAGAGTTACTTCAGATCTCAAGGTTGGATGGTTAAGCGGTTTTCAATCGGATCCAAAGAGAAATTAAGGGTTCCTTCGGTCGGATTATGAAGAAAGTGAAGGAGTTCAACCAAGATGGGAGAGAAATTAAGGATTCTCAGATCCATATATCAGAAGAAAACATGTAAATGATCAACTGTTCAAAATAGAGTGTACTTAAACAAATCCTGAGATAAATTTCCAGTTAATTCATTCAACTTTAGATAACATTTAAGTTTGTGAAAAACATAAGAAAATAACAAATTTGACAAAGAAAATACTTCACTGTCATAGCTCAACACATGAATCCTGTAATGTAATCTCTTTATTATTTTGTCTAGTCTACTGACTTAAAAAATTTGGTATAATAACCCTTAGGTTTATGATCAAAATAACTCTACAAATGTATAGAAATCCACACTCAATACTTCAAATTATGAAGTATTTATACAAAAATAATTTACAAGATATCCCTAACTGTCTTGGGAATTAATCTAGGAGAAAGAAATATCTTCATGCAAGAAGATAAAGACAACTATTTAACTATTGCTTATTGTCCCTATTTATTAGGTTCTGATGTCTTTAATCTTTGATATTATTCCCTTTAATCTCTACTTTGTTGTTTGGTCTTCACGCCGGATGTTCTATTAACTATGACCTTTCAACTGATACACTTTCATCTAGTTGGCCTACCATTATCCTTTTACTGTGATTTTCAATCTTACTGTATGTTTTTACATTTTGACTGTGTATTTCTACAATAAGTCATTTAATTTCTCCCATGTTTCAAAATCTGGTAGTTGGATATTTATCATCTTCCTGTAAATCTCATCTGCCTCCGTGTACTTGGTAAAAGTAGGCTTATTCACAAAAAGGTGTTTTACCTCATGCTGGAGGTAAAACAAGTTCTCAAAAGTTTGGAATAGGACCTTTGCAGTTGGAATTCCTTTCATAGATGAAGTGTTCACTTGATCTCTGGCCACTTCTCTGATTTTTCTATTATAGTCCTCCTGTGTCATTAACTTGTCGTTTATTACCAAGGGATTGGGCATACCCTTTTGCCTCAAAATTTCATACTTAACCATGAATCTGTCTATAGCCAGTTGCATGGTTTGGCACTTATCTTCAAGGTTTAATATTAAATTCCTCTTAGTGAGGACCCTTTTTACTTCTAATATTGTACCTGTCCTGTCAAGTATCTCTAATTCCTACAATTCATACTTATTTTTGGAGTTGAGGAAGTGAATGATCCTTGTTGCTTCCTCCGGTATATCTCCAAGTTCTGTTTTTACTCTTTGTATGGCTTTTGTAGCCTATTTTAATAAGTCAATCTGCTAAAAAATTACTTGGATGGATGGCCAAACATCATTAATAGAGATAATGATATTGGCCCATAATTGTTCCTTAGCCTGTCCAAGGGGTTCCTTCAAAGTTTTTTCCTTCTCCAAGTTTTTTATTCTTTCATTCATCCTAGTGGCTTTCTGCACTTCGTCCTTGTGCATGATATGAGCAAGCTTGTCGTCAATCTCTAGATTGCTCACCTTTTCCTTGAGCTTGTTCATTTCAGTTGTCTCAATGGACATGTCTTCCATTGCCTTGACCAATCTGCTTGCCTCATCACTTGTTGACCCTATTGTTGATGTAGATGCAGTAGAAGATGGCAGTGCTATAGCCATTGGAGCTGTAGGAGCTAATGATGCTGCCAAGGTCGATGGTGCTGTAGTAGTAACTATTGGGATAACAGTGGTAGGGGAAGTCTCCAGACTAGCTTGTTTTAACTGCATCAAGTTGTCCAACTCCTTTTTCCATTTCCTTCAGCTGATCATTCAATTGTAGAAATAGGTCCATCATCTCTTCCTGATTTGTTTGGCTCTCTAGGACCTCTTTTGTTTGTGGGTGCTCTGAATGAGGAAGTTTTAATTATTTTTTAAGAGCTGCAATGTCCTCATTATTCTTCTTGATCAACTTCTCAGCTGCTTTGATGTCATTGGGATCACGTCCCAGCTCAATTACCAAATCCTCCAATGACTTGATCCTGTCGTCCTTGGCCTGTGAGGAGGCCTTCTCCAATTTATATTGGGCTGTAATGTTATCTAATGAATTCTGCAACTTATGTGCAACTGTGGCCTTCCCTGTCAAGATGGAGTAGATCATCTCTCCAGCCTACTTGTGGAATTCTATCTGGACAATGGGATGAACATCCCTTGCTAACGCTTTGAAATTAGTTTTCTTGTAGTCAGCTGATGTCTTTGGCTGCTAAACAACAGGCTACATGAAGGACACTTGCATTTTTCCTGCTTTGATGTCAAAATCTAACATCAACTTGCTCTGATTAACTGGTGTGTGCTTGAAGTATTGGGCATATGTTTCAGCCTTCAACTTCTCATTTCTCAACTTGATCTCCTTGTACCCATCTTTGATATATTTTTCCTTATCTGTTGGTCTGGTAAAAGAGGAAACCTTAACAATGAGATGTCTCTCCATCAGTTGAGTGTTAGATGTTGATGGCTATTGTGTTTCTCCTGAAGCAGTTGTGCCTTTGCTTCTTTCCACGATTGTATCAGTGTCAGTTATTTCCATTGATTCAATGGTGTGTTCCTGTTCAGTTACAAGATTCATCTTGGGCCTTTTCCTGAGCTCAAAATGCTTATCTGTGGTCTCCATAGCAGAACTAGAACCCTCCTCCCTATTTCTCTTTGGGTTTCTCTCCTCATTTGCTGGGGTTTGTAAAATAGGAGGATTATTCATGGGTTCCCCTAGTTCTGGAACCTGTAGGAAAGAACTTTCATCAATTTGTTTCTCTACATAAATCAATGTATTTTCTACATCCACTATTGTGCTATCCATGTCAATTAATGTGTTTTCCAACCATTCTGATTGGTTGCCAAACCTCTCAATATCCGGTCTAGGATGGTGGATGAAAGGTCCCAATTTGACCTTGATTCTTAACTTATTTATGACCCCATGAGGGTCATATTGCCACATAAAGTTGTTCTTGAATTTCATTTCCTACAACATCTTATCAACCTCTGGTCCAACCTCTCTGTTATTACAAATGAAGGGGCCTAATTGATTTTTCATTTTAAACTTGGTTTTCTTCCTAGCTGCTAGGAAGTTGACTTCATTAGAATTGATGATCTGCCTAAAATATTCCAGTGCAAATATCCTCATAGGGAGGTATTTGGGCAATTTGTAAGGGGAAAGTTGGCATCCATAAATTCTAATCTCTGTGTGGTTCTGGTACATATACCAGTCTTCCACCTTGCTGTTCTTGGCCAACTGTAACACCCTTTTGATTTCTTGGCTGATTCTGGGCTAAGGGCTACTGGTCAGCATGTTCATGATTGGATGGACAAACGAATCGATGAGGTCCTTATAGGTGAATGCAGTGGAGTATTTTTGGATCAAGGGTGTCCAATAAATAACTGACCTTGGATTCCCTTTGGAATCCAACTTCTAGATGCTAATAGGGAATTTGCCTGATTGATAATATAAAAACATATGAAATAACATAGAGGAGTACTTGAAGACTCTCTCAGTTGGTAGTCTGGTGAACTGTTCATGCATCCTATCTGCAATGAACTGAGCATAGTTGTAAATGATAGCAGGAGGCTTGCCTGGGCTAAAAATGGAAAGAAAGGCCAGGACAACCTCATACACATGCTCATCTAAGGTATATCCTAGGATGTAAGAGAACATGGTAATAATTTGTCTACCTCTATCTGAAAAAATGGTGGGAGCATAAGGAGGACTATCTGTGGGAGTATGGCGGTCCTCTATAATGACAAGTCTAACTTGACATATAGGTCCAACAAGTCACCAATAGATAGTGGGGTCTCATTAGGGCTTGTGATGGCTAGCGTGCAGACGTTAGGGATAATCCCTCTAATTTGACAGAAATCTCTTGAATCTCCGCTTCAATTTGTCTTGAACTATCCTCAGGCGTATCAATCATTAAACTGATAGCTTCCTTCCTTTTCACCGAGCCACAACCTTGCTAATTCATGGTCAAATGACTAAATTCGTATTGGCAACAATTCAAAACGAATTACGCAGGCCTTACAAGAGGGATTATACACCTATTGTTATTGGCGACCTTATTAAGGAAGGATTTACGCCACAATTCATTGGACAACAATTCAATAAAGTTTCACTATACTATAATGAAACCTTGAATATCAGTGAACAACTGCCACGATTAAGCTAAGATTAAAACACCGAATAAACGAAATCGTTACGAGCAGGTGCAACTGCTAACCAATGTTTTGATTTCAATCCGGCCATCATAAGTAAAGCAACAAACCTGTTTTGCCGGCAGACAGCTAGGAAACAATCAGATAAAAACAACGCATAGCTCCTTTCTATGTCTGCTAACTCTGTATTTGACCACTAAGAATAATGAAATAGCCACGCATATACAGCATATAAGGTTTTATAATTCCTTTAGATGGAAAATACGCCGAGGTTTGAACCTGTACCGCCAACTTTCGCCCAAGAAGCTTCAATACACAATTAATTATATATCACATACAAAATTATTACGTGCATGTTAAAACTTACAGGATTTCTAAACCATTGCATCGACTTCCGATCCGTATTAATGATTTCTAAAACATTGCATCGACTTCCAATCATGAGACTATTCGCTTTTGACTCAGAATCTTTAATTGACATACAGAGGCCTCTAATTCACATACACCATCGCCGTGCTTATACATAGTTAATTATATCACATGCAAAACCAATTACGCCCATGTTAAAGGCTGCGAAATTTCTAAAACATTACAACAATTTCAAAATTCATTAACAAAACATCATTGAGTTTTTTTTTTCCAGAATGCGAGAGAAAGTTTCATAATGACAATGCTGGCATCGCCTCCCCTCCTCCAGCTTGGCGGCCAATGTATATTTTTATTCATAATGGATAACCTTACCTATTACAAAAGCAGACCTTTTTTACATAGTAATTTAAGGCTTTTTACAACTTGTCCATCTGTGAAAAGATAGCAAGTTTTATTCTCCACTCTTATCCTACTTTTTAAAAAAAAGATAGCATGTTTTATTTTTATCCTATTCTTAACTAGAAATCATAGAAATTACAGGCTAAAGGATCCCACTCCTTTGCCTGTAGATTTTTTTAATTTTTATTTCTGGAACTAGTTGGAAGACTTTTTCCTCTCTGAGTCACATGCTCCTGCATCAACTTGGCTGGACCTGCAGCATTTGGTTGATAGACTCTGCAGTGATGGTAAATAACAGGTGTTGGTTAGGCGTGATAATAGCCCTTTGGCTAGGAATGTAACGGACATGACAAAAGTGGATGATGTCAGGGAATGGGTGTACTTCTGGGAACAAATACTTGGGTAAATTAGATTCCCAAAGGTGGATGTCATCGTTCTGGTTTAGGAATCTGTCCTTACTCTAGCAGGGGAGATTTAGAGGGTAAGCTGGGGAAGCAATATCCTTTATCTGAAAATCTATGTCTTCTAATGCTAAGTGGTCGATGTCCAAGTGAGGGGTTGACAGAGGTCTCATGTCCAGAGAGGTCCGGGAAGCCATGACTGAGTTTATGGATATGAATTAGGCCTGTAGTGGTTGTAGAAGTGAGGTTTGGAAGCTCTGGAACAATGGGATGGTATTTACAGTCTATAAAAGAAGGGTTTGGGGTGTACAAGCAAATTTCCCTTCAATTTAGGAAAGTTTATTAATTAATTTCAATTAATTAAGTTTTCAATTGGACTGTACGTTTCCAAATTGAGAGGGTCATTCCAATTTTTCTCAAGAATACCTAAAATTTGGCGGTCTGGCTTGCAAACTGGGTTCAAGGGTGAATGCAGAGGGTACAATAGCTTGAGTTGTCAACTGGTTGCTTGAATTGGGTGTCCAAAGCTTCTTCAAGTGGTAGATGGTGTTCAATTTGGTCGCAGAGGTTCAGGGTGTCACAGAATGGCTTGAGCAGCAGTTACAGTGAAAAATGAGGGAAAATAGTTAATTGGGGCTTTTCTGGCCTTTTAACGAGTAACAGTCAGATTTTGGCACAGAAATATGAATGAACAGTGGGTAGTTTTCGGCTTTGGCGGGGAGGTGGTTTTCTGGGCCATCGCACTGCTTTTGGAGGGCAGGCAGTATTTTTCGTGAGCATGCGATCTAGCCTGGGGCCGCCACGTAGCAAAAAAGTGCCCAGGAAAAATCACGAATCTCGCGTGCTCTTGGGTTGCTATCGGTTGGACGGTGAACCCACACGATAGGAATGCCCATCATCGGATATGGGGTAGGATATTGGACGACAGTTGCGTGGTTAAACTGCACGGAGGGAATCAGGGAAGGGATTTGCAGGGCCCTGAGTTTAATTACAAATAATTGTAATTAATTAGTAAATAAGGTAGGGATTAAATATAAGCAATGGATTTAATAAAGTGGGACCATGGGCTATGTGGCGGGGTTTTTTAACTACACCGAGGGTTGGTGGATTAAAAGGGTTTGTCGAGAAATATGAAGCGGGGAGTTAATTACATAATGCAGGGGGGTAAAACTTAGGATAAGGGTTTTTTTTGGGTTTTTGAAGGGAAATAGGGAAATTAATAAGGGGGAAAGTTAATATTTGCAATGGGGAATGGGTTTCACAGTAGGGTAAGGGGGTTGTGGGTAGGGAAATGATTTTTGAAGGGTAGTTACTAGGGAAATGTGTGAAACCAAGCGGTAAGGGTCAAAATGAGGGGAAAAGGGTATTTATAAATGATAAAGGGATAATGGGGAAATCAGTTAAACCAGTTTGTGAACATATTTTCTTTCTCATATATTCTCCTACACATGAAACATAGGATTAAGCATGATAAATGTGCTTTTGACTCAGCAAACTTGTACATTTGCAACCTTTCTTCTACCTACCCTTTATTTATCCTAACATTTTTTCTTCACTTTATTGGGTGCATTTGAGCTTGCTGACCCTTTATTTCCTTTTCTTTTGACAAGCAAACTATATAATTCTAACCTTATAACTTCCAATGGCTCAGATTAAGCTGATGAGCTCATTTTTATTCTCTACCTAACTACTGATCTGCCAAGGTTAAACAATTTGGCTAGATCTTTATTCTCTATCTATCAACATAAAATTTAAAGCATGAATAAGTCAAGATTAAGAAATTTGACCATCATGGATTATGGCATTTATGACAAGCTGCACACAACCTTATTTTGCATAAAAAAGGTAAAAAGTAGTGGCATTTGAATTTGCACACTTTCATGATCTGTTTTATTTCTTTTTTTGGGGTTCATATTTTTCATATTTTTTCACTTTTTCTCTTTTTTTAGGACATACCCTCTTTACATTTTTAAATTTTTAATATGGGAAACATTTTGAAAAAAGCAAAAGAATGTACAATACTACAAGACTAACCATAGCCAATTCAAAATTATGAATCCTGTTATTATAGGACCCTAACATAGCTAGGATAGAGATATCTTCATGTATTGAGATAGTGTTGTTGTATGAGACAAGATTAGGCTCGTGCTTGTTTCCTCTGCGAGAGGGAGAAAGGATGATTACGGTATCCTTTTATGACATGTACTTTCTCTATCATAATATTTGATTTGATGTCCCGTATGAATATTAAAACAAAGGACTGCTACTTGAAATTATTGCATAAAACAATGTGATTGAACTCTTCAATGAATTTTTTGAGCTAGTACCCAATACGAGCACTTTAACATGTTTCAAATATTCAAAGAGGAGTAGGTATTGATGGATATGAACCTCTTGGGTAAGGGTCCATGATGATCGAGGACACTGAGCTATGCTCTTCCCCCCTGTACCAACCCTGGTAAAAAAATCCATGTAATAAAGTTAATATAGGAAAAATAATAACCATAGTCATGGGACATGCATTCTAAGCTAAATGTTGGGAAAAAAGATAGTGATCAGGATCACTTGTGATTAATTAATGGATATGGAAATTGACAAAGGCAATGCCAAAGGATTTGGAAAGGCATGAGGCATTAATTGACATTTTATTTATGAAAATAATGGAGATTAGGAGAAAAGGAAGGTGAAAGGTCACATGTTGCATGTTATGAAAATAGCTCACAAAAAGATAGAAAAGATAGATGAACGCCTTAGAGATAATCCTCTTCGAGGGGGCAACCTCCTTTACACAAATGAACAATTATTTGATGATACAAATGACAAAACCTCCTTTCTATATATAGGAGTCCAAGGGGTCACAATATAACCAAGCCAACCTAACACTAATAATATAAAGGCACAAAAATAACAATAGAGGGATTCTATGGGGCACAATAATAACAATACAGGGACAACAGGGGCACAACAATAAAAATAAGGGATACAATGACAATATTAATGGGGGAATCACTAGTATTATAGGGACCTAACATGCGCCTCTCCTTCAAAAATGTGTTGTCCTCAACACTTGAGTAGTTCTGGATGCTTTTGTATAAAATTCTCATCCTCCCATGTGGAATCTTTAATGGGTAAGTTCTTCCACATGATGAGATACTCTGAAATTGATCGATTTTGCAGATGTCGAGTTCTTGTTTCTTTGATTGCTTCAGGTTCCAATATAATTTTTTCTTCCTCATCAAGTTCTAGCAATATTGTTTGAACTGGAAGCTTGTCACCTATAACCTTCTTTAAGCATGAAACATGGAAAACTTGGTGCACTCGGGAAGCTTGAGGAAGCTCCAATTTGTATGCCATAGTACCTATCATTTGCAACACCTTGTACGGACCATAATACTTTGGTGATAATTTATTATCCTTCTTAGCTTGCTTGAGGGACATTTATTTATATGGTTGTAGCCGTAGGAATACCAAATAAGCCTACATAAAAACTTCTTTTGTTGTGATGTTGATCTGCCTGTTGTTTCATTCTATTCTTCGCCAAGGTGAGGTTATCCTTTAAGAGTTGGAGAACTTGTTGCTGATGCTCGATTTGATTTCCACTGCTTGAACCTTAGAATTTTCTCTTAAATATGATGTGATGGATGGTGGATGATATCCATAAAGTTCCATAAATGGGGTAATTTTTGTCGCAATATGGAAGGAGTGTTATACCACCATTCAACGAGAGGCAACCATTTGACCCATTGTGCCTGTTTATCAGATACAAAGCAATGAAGATATCCTGTCAGATACAAAGCAAAGAAGATATCCTTCCAAACATTTGTTTACTATCTCAGTTTGCCCGTCAGATTGAGGATGATAAGTGAACTATGAGCTAACTGAGTACCAAGGCAAGAAAATAATTCTGTCAAAAAATTTCCAGTGAAAACGGAATCTTTGTCACTTACAATAATCTTTGGGTTTCCATGTAGCTTTTGAATTATTTCCATAAATGCAGTAGAAACTGTACTTGCTTTAAA